>CM072704.1:9407056-9476797 GCA_036884735.1 Huso huso | reverse complement strand
TTATAACTTCACTGATTTTCTTTTGTATCTGTGCAGTACTGTACTGTATGCTTTGAGACACACTGCTGTACCTGACAATGTTAGTAAAGCAACTACAGCTAGGTCCAATTTTTTAAATTGACTTGCATACCGCTCTGGCCAAAAGATTTGCATCGCCCGAAAGAATGAACACATCTTGCTTCATAAAGCCCAATGAAACCTGCTGAATGATGTTACGTTAACATATTGAATTACACACTGCTTTGTAGTTTTCCATATACTGTTATAATTTCAATATCATATTGTAGTTTCTTTGATTACACGATGTTATATAAAAGATCTCAATTATGTTCATATAGTTGTCTTTTTTAACGAGGTCTCAATACTAAGATTCTAGGTGATGCAAGACTTTTGTGCAGAGCTGCAGAGTGCCAGCCCCTCTGAGAGGTGAGATCTTCACATATCCGATGGACCTCGAACCAGTTCAATGGGATATACAGGCTCTGCTGCAGTGCTTCAATGAAGCAATAACAGGAGCAAGACTGGACCGCCTCTTCTTCAGCTGCCTGCTCAGCTTTGCACCTGGTGAAGACGATTGAGAGTGCGCTCATTCACCTGGGGAGAGAGAGAGGGAGGAGGGGGGGAGAGAGAGGGGAGGGGGAGAGGGGAGAGGGGGGAGGGAGGGGGAGAGGGAAAGAGAGAAGGAGAGGGGAGAGGGGAGGGAGGGAGAAAGAGGGGGGGGGGAGAGGAGGGAGAGGGAGAAAGGGAGAAAGAGAGGGAGGGAGAGGGAGGGGGAGAGGAGAGAGGAGAGGAGAGAGAGAGGAGAGGGGAGAGAGGAGAGAGAGAGGGGAGAGAGAGGGGAGGGAAAGGGGAGGGGAGGGGAGAGAGGAGAGAGAGAGAGGAGGGGGGGGGAGAGAGAGGAAGAGGGGGGAGAGGGAGGAGAGGGAGAGAGGGGAGATGGAGAAGGGGAGAGGGATCAGGGGAGAGAGAGATCGAGAGTGGGGAGAGAGGTGGAAAGGGAGAAGGAGCGGGTGAGAGAGGAGTAAGGGAGAGGGACAGAGAGGGGAGAGGGAGAGAGAGAGAGAGAGAGAGAGAGAGGGAGAGGGAGAGAGAGGGGGGAGGGGAGAGAGGGAGATAGAGAGGGGGAGGGAGAGAGGGGAGATGGAGAAGGGGAGAGGGATCAGGGGAGAGAGAGATCGAGAGTGGGGAGAGAGGTGGAAAGGGAGAAGGAGCGGGTGAGAGAGGAGAAAGGGAGAGGGACAGAGGGAGAGGGAGAGAGAGGGAGAGAGAGGGGGAGAGAGGGGGAGAGGGAGAGAGAGAGGGGGAGAGGGAGAGAGGGGAAAGCAGGGTGAAGGGGGGAGAGAGAGAGGAGTTAGAGAGATACAGTTTTACTTCACTCTTCAACCTCAACGAAAACAGTTCAACTCCGAATGGAACATGTTACTTGGGCGATAGAATTATTGAATTCTGTACATCCTATTTATTCTACCTGTAAGCCAAGTTAAAGTGTTACAGAACCCCCTGCAAAGTTTACAAAATGCGCATGACGTTACCTGTGCTGTGTCCAGTCTTATATTTCTAAACATACTGCAGACTCTCAAAACAACTGACCAGTACGTTTCTCTCCATTTACACGGAAGCATTCGCCAGGAGAAAAATCAATGTCTTTTAAGAATCGCAGCGTATCCAGATCACGCCCTCCTGCAGCAGTGCTGGTTTCCTGTTCCCACAGCACGCCACTCCTTTCAATCACCAGCATCTGTGTGTGACAGTGTGAACCGGATACACTGCCATGTTTAGAAGATAGAACCCTCTTCCGGAGAACGTTCCCCAGCAATCCCCGAGTTCATCTCTCTCTCTCTCACCTGTTCGATCTCTCTACACCTCCTGCTCAGGTTGCAGTACTTCCTCCTGTCTCTCTCGCCTCCTCTCTCTCTCCTGAGACTCCTCCTCCACCTGGCTCTCCGAGACTCCGCCCCCGTCCACAAACTCCACCCCCTCCGTCTCCAGCTCCGCCTCCAGGATGTGACCTCCGAACAGTGGGGGCAGGGCTAGGTCAGAGAAGTCTTCCATCATGGTCCCTGTGAAAAACAAGCGCAGCTTATTATCGCGGTTGTGAAGTGTGTGGCGATGTTGATATAGGGGAGGCAGTTACATGTACAATCCAAATATACATCGTCATCACAATGATCAGAAACAGACTGTGCTAAAGTGACCTGAAATATCTAACTCTGTTCTAGTTTTGTTAAATTAGCAGGTGTTTTGTCTCCTTCAAAAAGCAGGAGTTAATGAAAGAGTGAAGTTCAGACTTTGAACATGTGACCCAGGAAGAAGTCTCATGTGATGTGATGTTTTTGTTTGACACTTTCTAAAGGTTTTACTGACAAAAATGCTCCATAGATTAAATGAACCCAAACATGGTTTGATATGATTATGTTTCCTTGATTTACATTTTCATAAGCCATTATTAGTACAAATACTAAACACATAAGATGCTCCTCAGAACACTGCAGATATGGGCAGCAGTGTGGAGTAGTGGACTCTTGACCTAGATTGCTCCAGTAAAAACCCAACTGTATAAATGGGTGATTGTATAAAAAATAATGTGATATCTTGTAACAATTGTAAGTCTCCCTGGATAAGGGCGTCTGCTAAGAAATAAATAATAATAATAATAATAATAATAATAATAATAATAATAATAATAATAATATCTGTAAAAAGGCTTTCATTGTGTCACTCAAACACAAGTTAAAGGGTGGTGCCCTTCTGGGCAGCCAGGATACGTTATATCACTAAATTAATATTCTGCAACACGCGCTGTCTGGTCTAATGAAATCCCATTTTCTGTTAGGACTTGGCTCATTTCTGAAGAATGTCTGGTCAAAGGAGCCGGTTGTGACGGCAGCTTGTGGAATCGGACTCCTAGGTAAGTGTCTGTCTGGGATGTTTCATATTGAAGCTGAAAACTTAAACGAGAAGGAACCTGCTTTTAGTTAAGTTTGAGCTGCTTGTGTCGCATTAGGGATAAGGCAGCAGTGTGGAGTAGTGGTTAGGGCTTTGTACTCTTGACCGGAGGGTCGTAGGTTCAATCCCAGGTGGGGGACACTGCTGCTGTACCTTTGAGCAAGGTACTTTACCTAGATTGCTCCAGTAAAAACCCAACTGTATAAATGGGGAATTGCATGTAAAAATAATGTGATATCTTGTAACAATTGTAAGTCACCCTGGATAAGGGCGTCTGCTAAGAAATAAAATAACATGCAAATTTCAGTTTTTTTGCATATTTTCTCACAGATTTGGACTGCCTCTGTTATTATTATTTTTTTTATTTGTTTATTTAGCAGACGCCTTTATCCAAGGCTGACTTACAGAGACTAGGGTGTGTGAACTATGCATCAGCTGCAGAGTCACTTACAACAGGTGACTCTGTCTAGTGCTACATGACATGATTACTGGAATCCACTGAAATCAGGTGCTGACACTCAAGGGAGGGTCACTGGTGTCGATCGGGCTGATTCACCATTCAGAGTGAAGAGTGGAGAAACTGCTGCTTGGGTTTGTGATGATCGCTGCTTTTCCTGGACTCTGTGAAGAACAGCGATCCACACAAACCCAAGCAGCTGTTTCTTCACTCGTTTCACTCTGAATGGTGAATCAGCCTGATCGACATCAGCGACCCTCACCTGTGGAGAGATCGATCCGAGTAATCTGTTTGTGCAGCTCCGTTCATGTCATCCTCTGCTCATTATTAACACAGTGAAATAATAATGGTAGGAGTATAATGACAACTCATTTGAGTCAAGGTGGTGAAAGACAGGGCTGGTAATCAGACTCCTATTGCACAGCAGTGTCACCCAGTCCAGGTTTTACTACCAGCTTGATCAGCCCCAGTGTGTCTAGCTAACAAGCTCAGGTGTGTCTTATTATTAAACTCCCAGTGAAACCAGGACTGGATCACACTGCTATGCAATGGGAGTCTTATTTCCATCCCTAGAACAGGCTTTCATAAAGGTGGTCAATGTACTATATTGAAAAAAAAGTGCTTAGAATTGTATTTATTAATGTCTAAAATGTCATTTCTATATGCTTATGGTTTGCAAGCGCAATCTACCTGAAACCTTCACAATGATCAGAATCGGATCCTCTCAATATCTTCTGCTGAATAATGTCAACACCAAGTCTCCTTACAATCGGATACCCGCTTCTCCACATATATCAGCTGCTGTGTTGTTGCTACTATTTCATGTATTATATTACTATATGTATTATGCACTTTCCACTGTATTGAATTAATTTATTTTAGCAGACGCCTTTATCCAGGGCTTAATTTACAATTGTTATAAGATATCACATTATTTTTACATACAATTACATTATTTTTACACATTATTTTTACATACAATTACCCATTTATATAGTTGGGTTTTTACTGAGCAATCAGGTAAAGTACCTTGCTCAAAGGTACAGCAGCAGTGTCCCCACCTGGGATTGAACCCACGACCTCCGGGTCAAGAGTCCAGAGCCCCAACCGCTTACTCCACACTGCTGAATGTATTATGCATTGTTTTGTACTGTATATCATGTGTGATGCATTTCATTTAAAGTATGATGGATTTTCTTGTTGTTACTGCATCTTGTAAAGCGCTTTTTGTGATGGTGGTCTACTATGAAAGGCGCTATATAAAGACAGATTGATTGATTGCTTGATTTATATGCAAAAGTGTGACATACAGACAGACGGGTGTACGGACAGACAGACACGCCTTATAGTCCCTCAGAGTCTGACACTCTCAATAATGTAAGATAAATAATGTCAACACCAAGTTTCGCGGACAATCGGATAAGCGGTTCTCCGGATACATGGAGACACGTGACGTAGACACAGGCGCATTACATTGCACTACAGGTGATTATAATGAAAAGATGATGAGTTTAACGACTGTTACCGGACGCTTTTGTAAATCAAAACAAGAGTTCACTTCAGTGGCTCAGCTTTTAACAGAGGACTGTACTGAGGCTGTGAAACAGGCTGATCTGTCCTTCGATACTGAAGACACTTATTAAGAAATCATTTATCTACAGGACCAATAGTTTAAGCACACCGCGTGCAGGATTTTACATTTTTGGAAACCGAAACTTTAACGCTGATAAAATGCAAATAAGCATGTACATTATTATTATTATTATTATTATTATTATTATTATTATTAGGGTATTTTAACAGTACAGTATTTCGCTGTACAAGAGTAGCAGAGTCCAAAAATAGGGCGGATGTGAAACACTACCCCAAAGGTAAACACTGGACGTTAATATTAAGTATTATTCATATAGCATGCTAACATTTTACAGATTAATAACATCGGAACTGAAGAAGATTCTTACTGGCCTGAAATTTAGAAAAATGAAAGGGGGGGGGGGGGGGTTGTGAAGTTTAGTTAATGGGGAAAGTATTTTTGGTCCGTGTTTCAAAACATACCTACCTCCCGAAAACACTCCACCAGTTTAAACGAACTGTAAGTAAAATCGAACCTACCTGTGCCGTTAATGCAAATCCTACCGGAAAACCACTCGCCGTCTGCCTTTTTAAAACACGAGTCTAAGTACACATAGCTACTACACACTTATGAAACTACCGTCGGTGTAAATCTGTACTCGTTATTTTTAAATTCGGTCGCTCTTTTCCCCCGTTTTGTTTCAAGTTGTCTTTTCGACGCGTTGTATTGTCGTCCTCGGCGTGTAAAGGGATCGGCAACTAACGCCATTTCGGATCCACACCGGAGGAAGTGATCGAGTCTATCGTATTGAAAGTGTGGAGCCTTAATGGCTGACACGGGCCCGAGCTTCCTTTCTTTCTGTTTAATGACTGCTTGAATCGTTTTTGGTGCATTGCTTCCACCTGCTGCTGGACTGCAGTATTATATTTCCTGTGCTCTTAGCAGAACAAGCAGAGCTGTGTTTAAATCCTGAAACTAGACCAAAACAAAACACTATCATGTTAAAAACGAAATTGAGTTGGTCGTATATATATATATATATATATATATATATATATATATATATATATATATATAATATATAAAGATCGATCTATCTATCTATCTATCTATCTATCTATATATATATATATATATATATATATATATATATATATATATATATATATATATATAACGAATGTACAATTATTAAATAACTCCAAGTGTACTGTCTCTATTTAGAACAAACATCAAAAGCCACGTTTCCTAATTTAGCCTCGTAATAATGTAACTTGGAGAACTACAACTTCCGCTGTTGACTCCCGCAGGGAAAAACTACAACTCCCATCACCCTCCTCTTCCTGTGACGTTCGCAATCACAACCATGGCTGGCAGTAAGTTTGAACCCTTACATTTTTACATTTGATTAAATTTGCTTATCGGTAGAGTCTCCTTGCTACTTGTAGTTGTTTTTAAAATGTATTATTTAGTGTTGAATCGATGCAAAGTCAATTCGCGTCGGTCATATAAGCAATTCCTGGTTATTTGGAGGTGACCTTGTATCTGTGAGACGGTTTTGGTGCCCGTCCTTGAAAGTACCGTCCCCGCAAGGGCTTAAATCGAACCCGTGGCTTTGAGGGCAGAATAGGCCCCGACAAGCCTTTTTTTTTCAAAGGCAAAATGCGATGGAAATGCAACCACAGCTCGTTAGACTCGTTTTTTAAAATGTAAACATGTATTTAAAAATAAATAAATAAATACACGAACGCGTTATGTATCGTGTATGTAACAAAACTGCATTCCATAAGAGAATAATAAATAATAACCAGACGCCTAATTGAGTTTTGAAGCCTGAAGAATCCTGTCTCTGTATCACGCTCTTCATATGGAGACGGATTAATTGTGCGGCATCGTTTCCAAGATGTTTCGCGTTGCTTTAGCCTCCTTCCCAGCGGGTCTGTCTTGGTCTCGGTTGTGCCCTACTGACAAAAAACTGTAAACAAACCAGACGGCAAGAGAGGCGCAATGCGATCAGTAAACAATTAATTTCCTTTACAGACACCAGACAGGTAATATCATAAACTAAAATCAATACGCTGAGAATATCATTCGAAAGCGAAAAGATAGAACAGAAAGAGACATAACTTTTATATATATATATATATATATATATATATATATATATATATATATATATATACACACATATATATATACACATATATATATATATATATATATATATATATATATATATATATATATATATATATATATATATATATATATATATAGTCTGTTCTAATGAACCCATTTTCTTTTAGGACTTGGTTCATTTCGAAGAATGTCTGGTCAAAGGAGCCGGTTGACGGCAGCTTGTGGAATCGGACTCCTAGGTAAGTGTCTGTCTGGGATGTTTCACATTGAAGCTGAAAAGTTAAACGAGAAGGAACCTGCTTTTAGTTAAGTTTGAGCTGCTTGTGTCGCATTAGGGATAAGGCAGCATTGTGGACTAGTGGTTAGGGCTCTGGACTCCTGACCGAGGGTCGTGGGTTCAATCCCAGGTGGGGACACTGCTGCTGTACCCTTGAGCAAGGTACTTTACCCAGATTGCTCCAGTAAAACCCAACTGTATAAAATGACTAATTGTATGTAAAAAAATAATGTGATATCTTGTAACAATTGTAAGTCGCCCTGGATAAGGGCATCTGCTAAGAAATAAATAAATAAATAATAATAATAATAATAAAAATAATAATAATAATATCTGTAAAAAGGCTTTCATTGTGTCACTCAAACACAAATCAAAGGGTGGTGCCATTCTGGGCAGCCAGGATACATTATATCACTAAATTAATATTCTGCAAATCTGTAAGGTATAAATAGGGCTTCTGGTTTTTGGTTTTAACTGAGAAACGATAAAACACCCCCGATAGAAAAAAAATAATGAAATCTGTATAGCCAATAAAGCCTGGAAAAACACTGGAAATGTTTACTCAATTCACGTTGCCTTCACCACTTTCTCATTTAAAAGAAAAATAAAAAAAGTGCAGTTGGGTCTGCAGAAACACCACAGAAAATAAATGTGCCCGTGACCAGAAGGATTGAGTTGAGGAAGACAACAAAGGAAAGGAGGTACAGCTGAAGTGTGCGAGGTCGAGGTACTATACATATTGACAGGAAAAAAACAGCCCAAGCATTTTGGAAAGTAACCGAAAACAATAATTTCAAACAGTACATCAAAAACGAAAGCCCTGAAAAAAAACAAACAAAAAACCAATTTCGGGGTATCTCAAACAGCTAAAAATAAGCATCAAAAATGAAATTAATAAAAACCAAAAAACAGAAGCCCCAATTATACTTTACCCAAATTCAATCTGATAAGACTATAGGAGGCTATAATGAAGGTATAAAGTAGGGTTGTTAGTTTCTGCTTAAACATGTTAAACTTTAAGATCTTGGAAATGTTTGTAACCAACCAGAAAATCCATATAAGAAGCCTTCCATCACTTATTATCAATTACTGCAGCATGCATCTGTGTTACTTGTGAATGGAAAATACTGTACATATTCCAACAAATGGGTTAATCTGTACACTTACTGCTATGTAAACATCAAGGCTAAGCATTTAGGAGAAATTGGAATGAGTGTTCTGACTGTATCTCCTCAACACTCCAGTATGCAGTGGGATGAGTGTTCTGACTGTATCTTCTCAGCACCCGCATGCAGTGGGATGAGTGTTCTGACTGTATCTTCAACACCCTGTGATGCAGTGGAATGAGTGTTCTGACTGTATCTTCTCAGCACTCCCGTATGCAGTGGGATGAGTGTTCTGACTGTATCTTCTCAACACTCCCGTATGCAGTGGAATGAGTGTTCTGATTGTATCTTCTCAGCACTGCAGTATGCAGTGGAATGAGTGTTCTGACTGTATCTTCTCAGCACTGCAGTATGCAGTGGAATGAGTGTTCTGACTGTATCTCCTCAGCACTCCAGTATGCAGTGTGATGAGTGTTCTGACTGTATCTCCTCAGCACTCCAGTATGCAGTGGAATGAGTGTCCTCTGGTTGTGTCTCCTCTCTCTGTAGCTGTGATCCTGCCGCTGGTCAGCCCCTACACTAAATATGCTGGCATGATGAACGCAGCCGTTCCCTACAACTACCCAGGTCAGTCACTGCCTCGGGGCCTGAAGAGACTGCTTCAGAATACAGGGCAGGTCATACCTGAGCAGGGCAGTCACCGCCTGCACTGCAAGGTGACAGGACCTGTTTGCAGCTCCACTGAGCCGCAGAGTGGGCAGCAAAAATTAGTTTAATTCTATAGTGTGGTGCAAAACCTTTGGCCATAGCTGTATGCAAATCCATTTGAAAAATTCCACCCTGTTGAATCGAGTCTGATTGGCTTCCCCTATACCGCCTTCCCCTATATGGCCCGGGTGCCACTTTCAGTACCTTTAACACAGGACAGAGTGGCACTGCTGCAGCAGTGTGCTGTACTCAGCAGGTATAAACACGCTTTTCAGTACCTTTTAACACAGGACAGAGCGGCACTGCTGCAGCAGTGTGTGCTCACTGTAGCAGGTATAAACACGCTTTCAGTACCTTTAACACAGGACAGAGTGGCACTGCTGCAGCAGTGTGTGCTCTACTGTAGCAGGTATAAACACGCTTTCAGTACCTTTAACACAGGACAGAGCGGGCACTGCTGCAGCAGTGTGTGCTCTACTGTAGCAGGTATAAACACGCTTTCAGTACCTTTAACACAGGACAGAGCGGGCACTGCTGCAGCAGTGTGTGCTCTACTGTAGCAGGTATAAACACGCCTTGTGAATGTGGCTCAAACTGTGTAGAATTTCAGTGAGTTTGATTGTCATTTGCATTTCCCTTACTATTTCACAGCGTTTGCAATCATTCTAAATGGTTCTGGGTTCTGTTTCTCCTCCAGTATTGAATTCTTATCATGTTGAGTACTTTAAAATCTTCCCTTACCCGGCATTGAGTTTGTCAGGAGAATCCTAAGTGCCAGGACTCAACAGCAGTTCTTAATTCCATTGAAATCACGCGACATTTATAACGGAGCCGCAGAAATAAAACCCAAGTAAAGAACTCAGTTTCTCAGCATATTAAACAGGGGACCAGTAATCATTTCAATCAAGCTAGTAAGAGGAAGGGGAGTGATGTTGAAGCCTTGGTTAGCACTCCTTTCAGAATACAATACAAAAGAAACCAGACCCTGCCCTGTTTGATTGATTGTATTCAAAACCAGTAAGGGTTTGAAAACACTGCCAGTCACCCATATCGTTTCCATTCTCAGTTCCAGTGAGGGATAATGGGGCCCTGCCAAACGTTCCAAAGCACCCATGTGACCCAGAGGGACCGAGCCTGGATTGGCTAAAGAAGATGTAAGACCACGCCCGCCAGGACTCGGAACACGCCCAACCCCACCCACCCCCTGTTCTCCTGTACTGTGACTGTACGAAATGACAATAAAGTGTTTATTTAATTTAAGCTGACTGGGGTTGTGTTTCTGTTTAGTGCTGAGATGAATATTCAAACGTACGCTGTTTTAAATGGTGTGGCTCGGAGGTGCACACAGCAGGCTTATTCGCCAGCCTGTCTTGCCTGCTGCACTCGGGCCACAGTAACAAGGTGGAGGCTTGCTGTGAATGGACAGCCACGTAACCACTGCCCAAAGCACAGGCTCCTTAGCACTTACAGAGCTTTCAGCCTGATCTCATCTGCAGGGTTCAGAATCTGCAACGGCAGTGCAGCACACAACACTGCAACTTAGACAAGACATCAGCAGTGCCCGAGTCACCTCACCGCACTACAGTGCCCTCCACTGGCCAGGCACCTGGAGAGCTCAATCAGACACCTGCAGGACTGGCCTTTGTCCTCCAGGGGGCGGTAGCACTTCAGTTAGCTCCTGGGTGTAGAGAGGAGAGTGGCTTGGGGCTCGGAGGACTCTCACTGTTGTTGTGAGGATTGATACATTTTAAGAAATGATTGGAAAGCTATGGGCAGCAGTGTGGAGTAGCGGTCAGGGCTCTGGATTCTTGACCGGAGGGTCGTGGGTTCAGTCCCAGGTGGGGGACACTGCTGCTGTACCCTTGAGCAAGGTACTTTACCTAGATTGCTCCAGTAAAAACCCAACTGTATAAATGGGGAATTGTATGTAAAAATAATGTGATATCTTGTAACAATTGTAAGTCGCCATGGATAAGGGCGTCTGCTAAGAAATATAATATAATAATTAGAATAGAAAAACAACACACGTAGAGAAAACATTATTATTATTTGGCTAACATGTTTATTTATTTGGGGTCTTACTCCTTATTATAATTTATCTGGACAATGCCAGAAATATTAACTGTATACTTGTTGAACAGTCCGTGTAGTATTGAGTCGGACCCGAAACTTGTTGTTGGAGGCGGGGCGTCATTCAAGCTGGCAGGGAGCGGATTGGCTGGTGCGGAAGGAACTGAAACAGGGTTGGTAGTTTGATTGGCTGGTTTTGAGGGAGGGTGTCTGGATCCAGCTGATGACAGAATTGTGGACCAATCGTGTCTTTCCTGTTGATTTGCTGTCCAGTATCTATGTTTAAATAGCTTTTTATGTTATCATTTGTAGGTTATAATGTTAAGGGGAAAAAGGCGGTATTTATGCGCGGATTGATTTAAAATGTAATTCACAGTTAAGCACTTCAGCGTTCCAGCGGTTATTTATGCAAAATAGACGCCCTCTAGATCTGGAAGCTGTTTGGCTGTTCGCACTCAATAGTTTTGTAATCTGAATATGAATATAGCTGAATTATTAATTGTAGATAATACTTAGAATACCAGATACATATTTAGCATTAAAAAGCAATCCATGTGATTTCTTTACCAGTCGTTCATTATTTTGTGTATCAGCCTCCACAAAGCCGAGCGCAGTGCGGTATACTGTAATGATGCTCCAGTCAGTCTGCCCGACTGCACCTGAACCATCTTAAAAACACGAAGCCCAATAAGCTCATTTGTAAAAGTTAGTAAAGAATGGCGCTATATAATCTAAGGAAGCTGAATGTGAACCCTAGCTGGAGCAACGAGAGAGGAGAGAGGGGCGGGGCAGAGAAGGAGGGGAGACGCTGCTAGGGCAACCGGCTCCTGAACATTCCACTCCGCTGAGCAGAGACCGTTAGGATTTAAAATGCGAAAGTTCCGAGCGGCGTCAGGCGCTTCGTTTAATTAACACACCGTTGCTGATATTTTAATTTTGAAGATAACCATATTTTAAATACTCAAATAGCTCTGTATTAAAAAGCACTTTACTTCAGTTCCAGACCGTTTTCCAACAAATAAAAGAAGGTGCGTATTTATAATAAGTATATTTGTTATGCTATTAAGACTAAACCTACGAATGTAATTCAAGTTGGTTGTGCAGTTTGCTATATAATTTATTAAGTTTTTCTGTAGAAAATGTTGTAGTATTTCTTTTTTTAAAATATTAATATTTCATTGTTTTCACAAAATAACATCCATACATTATCAGTTCATCTGCTAGTGTAATCAAATCTCAATATTACTCGTCAGTAATTCATACATAGACACGCTGTGGTAACTTCAAGAAGTTAAAATGTAAGGCTGGATTACAGTTAACCAAATAAATAAATAAATACATTAATAACGACACGAAACAAAAATACGTTTTGGCAGCTCATACGTATTTAAATTACAAAATGCGACCCGTTTTAGAAATTGATTTATGTACTAACTGCCATATAAATCTAAAATTATATTTAAAACTGTTTGAGGGCAGACTAGCATAGATGATTTCTAAAATCCATTCACTTGTTAAGTAACCAATCAGCTGCTGCCTCCCCTATTGACTGACATGCTTTCAGCCAGTAACCTTTATTTATTATTATTATTATTATTATTATTATTATTATTATTTATTTCTTAGCAAACGCCCTTATCCAGGGCGATTTACAATCGTAAGCAAATACATTTCAAGTATCACAGTACAAGTAATAATACAATAAGAGCAAGATAAATACAATGACTTTGGTTCAAGCAAGTACAAGTGTGACAAAATACAATTCAATAATACAGCAGATAACAGTGATAGTTACATCAGGATATGATTAAATACAAAATACTGCAGATTAAACACTTGTCAGATTACAGTACTCTGAAGTACAGGATTAAATGCAGTAAAACAGGGTGCAGATAAGAGCAAATAAAGCGCATTTAAGGAAGGGTGATAGTGTCCCAGGGGAAAAACAGAGGAGTTCTACAGGTGCTGTCTGAAGAGGTGAGTCTTAAGAACACACTGCTGAGGTGAGCTAGGAAGGGAAGTTGTAACAGACTGCCAGAGAATATATTATTTGTTTATTTATTTTTTTCTTAGCAGGCGCCCTTATTCAGGGCAATTTACAGTTGTTACAAAATATCACAGTACAAAGTATCACATAGATAATAGCAGTACTGGAATACAATACAGTCACTAGTAAGAGCTAATTCAAATAAGAGAAAATAAAAAACGCAGTCAATAATTACTTTTCAGAGTGATTTCAACTAAGAGCAGTTAAACTTACAAATATCTGGTTATAAGAGTAAATTCCATTAAGAGCAAGTAGTCAGTACAATAAATAGAAAAGAACGATTTCAAAGAAGAGCAATTACAAAAAAAAAACGTGACTACGTTTACCTTTTAAGAGTAAAATCAAGTACGAGATACAGCAAATATAATTCTGATTGAGAGCAGTAGTAGAATACGGCAAAGTGTGGAGCAGTTCAGTGCAAGCACAAGCTGATGCAAGTACTGGTACAGTTTGGTGCTGTCTAGTCCAGCATAGTGGAGAGTGGTGAGGTTTACAGATGCTGTCTGAACAGCTGTGTCTTGAGGAGGCGCCGGAAGCTGGCCAGGAAACTGACAGCTTTCTTTAACCGGTTGTAGCATCACATGTGTTAAAATGAAAATACTTTTGAAGACGCTGAGAAAGACTTCTAGTGGAAACGTTTGCCATTGAATTTACACTGAAGACGCTGAGAAAGACTTCTAGTGGAAACGTTTGCCATTGAATTTACACTGAAGACGCTGAGAAAGACTTCTAGTGGAAACATTTGCCATTGAATTTACACTGAAGACACAGAGACTTTTAAGTGCATGTCTCCTCACTCTCCTCTCTCCCGCGCAGGTTGAACTGTGGTGACTATGACAGCACCACCCCCTTGCACATGGCAGCCATCTGCAACAACACCGACATGGTCAAATTCCTGCTGGCCAGGGGGGCGGAGCCCACAGTGAGAGACCGGTTTGGAGGTACCCCCCTGTACCTCGCTATCAAATACAGGTACCCTCGAAACACCGCCCCAACCCCTAATCCAGACTCTAACCTCTCTGCACATCAAAATCTTGATCGCTTTCACATTTGAAATTGTAATAGATATTTTCTGAAAGGGGTTTCAAGGTTTATGCTTACTATACATTATAAAGGTTATTAGTGTATGTTTGAGTATCGGAGGTGTGTCTCCCTCTAATCATGTTGAGAGTGTGTTTCATTCTCTTGCACTCTTTATAGGACAGACCCTCCCTTCTCCCTCTCCCTCTCCCCCCTCTTCCTCTCCCTCTCCCCCCTCTCCCTCTCCTCTCTCGCTCAGATTTATATCAGCTAATTTGTGGTGTGTCGGGCATCTCTTATAATATGTTTCTGAGTGTCGGGTGCGTCTCCCTCTGATTGTGTTGAGAGCATGTTTCATTCTTGTGCACTCTTGTAGGACAGATCCTCCCTCTCCCCTCTCCCCTCTCCCCGTACCTCAGTTTTATATCAGCTAATCTGTGGTGTGTCGGGCGTCTCTTATAATATGTTTCTGAGTATCGGGTGTGTCTCCCTCTGATCATGTTGAGAGTGTGGTTCATTCTGTTGCACTCTTTTAAAACACTCAATACTGAAGTTCATTGCCATTGATTGATACTCTATTGTAAAGGTGAGGGAAGGGCAGCTTTTCTTGTTTTGAAATTAACACATTAATAAATAGGCATGCTTTGATTGATTTAAATACCTGCTGACAAAGTAACTAAACATTTTTTAGCCACACTGGAAAAACTTGAGCCACTTAACAATACTGTTAACAAGTTAAACATGCTGTTTCACAAGGCAAAATTTGAGAACACGTAGATATTTAAATGCCAGACCCTACCCTTTATAATACACATAAACAGTATATTTAAAGTGCACTATCAATCTGATTCCCATTTAATAAATGCCAAAATTAGTCCCACATGAAAAAACTTCATTACAGATTTCCTAAATTCTGAATAGGTTTGCAGAGATGTTCATGTACTGCATAATCCTTTACATTATTTGGACTGTGACGCGGTTTTCTTTCCACTGTAGGACAGTGCTAGTGTGTGTTAATATTAATGTCTCCCTGACCAACAGCAGCTCTAGTTATGCAAGCTTAGACTAATGTGATTAATATTAGTAGGATTGTACATCCACTACTGTGTTTAAAAATATATATATATTTTTTTATTTATTTTAATTTTTTTTAAATGTAGTGGTCGCCAATTTTCTCCCCAATTTGAAATGCACAATTATTGTTTATATCCTGGTTCACTGCTGCAACCCGCCGGCGACTTGGGAAACGGAGGCTGGAACACGCGTCCTCCAAAATGTGCTCCTGCCAACCCGTCATTTTTTGCACTGCGGATCAACAGCGAGGCCACCAGACCTACAGTGCTAGAGGGCAACAGAGATCTGATGGCTCCACTGCAGAACTGCAGGCGCCCTGTCGGCCACAGGGGTCGCTGGTGTGTGGTGAACTGTGCATTCCCCTGCCGGGCCTATGCCGCGGTCGGCTGTGACATAGCCTGGATTCAAACCTGCGATCTCCAGGCTATAGGGCTCATCCTGTACTTCAGCGGAGCGCCTTTACTGGATGCGCCACTTGGGAGCCAAAACTTATTTTTTTACCATGTTCTTTCACCTGGGACTACTGACAGTAATATTGCACTGATTCTGACATTAAAATCCTTCTTTTTAAATTAATAAATGTGTTTATTTTTTATTAAATTGTTCCTCTTTCGAATCCACTGTGTTACTATTTCCAAAATATATTTCAACACATTTTAAATATAGCAAACAACGGAAAAAAAAACCCCCAAAAAACTTAGCTGTGATCTTCTGAAGCTGCGTGTTTCTGGTTTGCCGTCTGTGAAAATGTTCTTTCGGGACCAGAGGGTATGTTTGAAACCATGACTGCTTCACCTCCCTGTGACTAGCATCACAGTCGTATTCCTTGGGGTACATCTTTCGGAACATCTTTCTGTCATATTTCTGTACAATTTTTTTCTAACATTTTTTTCCGTTTGGATGCCATGTGTTTTGTTTGTTTTTTTTCTTTCACAAGCAGCTCGTTCGCTGACTGTTTCTAATTAGAACCTCTGTCCTCCCGCCAAACACAATGTTTGTGGCATGCATATGTTACGTGATCAAGCTAAAGAGCTTTCATTGGGCAAAATGAAATCAAACCAAACAGTCTGTATTGACTCATCTACCAGCACACATTGAATGTGCTGGCAATCTTACACAAGTACATTTTTCAAAGCCTTCGCCACCGTGGCCAATAGTTGAGCCACAAGGGAAAACGTTTCGCTTGTGGTGACGTGGGGAGCGGTGCAGCAGGAACGTAGCCACGTGTTATACTGCAGGATTATACTTCCCTGCATTATCTGTAAAGAAAGAGCAGGCCTGGATTTGAATTGTATTTCTATGATTGAACTTGTGGATAAAAAACCAATTATTTGTTGAAGTGCTCTGCTCAGTGTCTGGTGTTTACTGTGCATGTTGAAGTGCCCTGCTCAGTGTCTGGTGTTTACTGTGCATGTTGAAGTGCCCTGCTCAGTGTCTGGTGTTTACTGTGCTTGTTGAAGTGCCCTGCTCAGTGTCTGGTGTTTACTGTGCATGTTGAAGTGCCCTGCTCAGTGTCTGGTGTTTACTGTGCATGTTGAAGTGCCCTGCTCAGTGTCTGGTGTTTACTGTGCATGTTGAAGTGCCCTGCTCAGTGTCTGGTGTTTACTGTGCATGTTGAAGTGCTCTGCTCAGTGTCTGGTGTTTACTGTGCATGTTGAAGTGCCCTGCTCAGTGTCTGGTGTTTACTGTGCATGTTGAAGTGCTCTGCTCAGTGTCTGGTGTTTACTGTGCAGGTTGAAGTGCCCTGCTCAGTGTCTGGTGTTTACTGTGCATGTTGAAGTGCTCTGCTCAGTGTCTGGTGTTTACTGTGCATGTTGAAGTGCTCTGCTCAGTGTTCGGTGTTTACTGTGCAGGTTGAAGCGCCCTGCTCAGTGTCTGGTGTTTACTGTGCATGTTGAAGTGCTCTGCTCAGTGTCTGGTGTTTACTGTGCATGTTGAAGTGCTCTGCTCAGTGTCTGGTGTTTACTGTGCATGTTGAAGTGCTCTGCTCAGTGTCTGGTGTTTACTGTGCATGTTGAAGTGCTCTGCTCAGTGTCTGGTGTTTACTGTGCATGTTGAAGTGCTCTGCTCAGTGTCTGGTGTTTACTGCATGCTGAAGTGCTCTGCTCAGTGTCTGGTGTTTACTGCATGTTGAAGTGCCCGCTCAGTGTCTGGTGTTTACTGTGCATGTTGAAGTGCTCGCTCAGTGTCTGGTGTTTACTGTGCATGTTGAAGGGCTCTGCTCAGTGTCTGGTGTTTACTGTGCATGTTGAAGGGCTCTGCTCAGTGTCTGGTGTTTACTGTGCATGTTGAAGTGCTCTGCTCAGTGTCTGGTGTTTACTCAGCATGTTGAAGTGCTCTGCTCAGTGTCTGGTGTTTACTGTGCATGTTGAAGTGCTCTGCTCAGTGTCTGGTGTTTACTGTGCATGTTGAAGTGCCCTGCTCAGTGTCTGGTGTTTACTGTGCATGTTGAAGTGCTCTGTTCCATGTCTGGTGTTTACTGTGCATGTTGAAGTGCTCTGCTCAGTGTCTGGTGTTTACTGTGCATGTTGAAGTGCCCTGCTCAGTGTCTGGTGTTTACTGTGCATGTTGAAGTGCTCTGCTCAGTGTCTGGTGTTTACTGTGCATGTTGAAGTGCTCTGCTCAGTGTCTGGTGTTTACTGTGCATGTTGAAGTGCCCTGCTCAGTGTCTGGTGTTTACTGTGCATGTTGAAGTGCCCTGCTCAGTGTCTGGTGTTTACTGTGCTTGTTGAAGTGCCCTGCTCAGTGTCTGGTGTTTACTGTGCATGTTGAAGTGCTCTGCTCAGTGTCTGGTGTTTACTGTGCATGTTGAAGTGCCCTGCTCAGTGTCTGGTGTTTACTGTGCATGTTGAAGTGCTCTGCCAGTGTCTGGTGTTTACTGTGCATGTTGAAGTGTTCTGCTCAGTGTCTGGTGTTTACTGTGCATGTTGAAGTGTTCTGCTCAGTGTCTGCTGTTTACTATGCATGTTGAAGTGCTCTGCTCAGTGTCTGGTGTTTACTGTGCATGTTGAAGTGCTCTGCCCAGTGTCTGGTGTTTACTGTGCATGTTGAAGTGCCCTGCTCAGTGTCTGCTGTTTACTGTGCATGTTGAAGTGCTCTGCTCAGTGTCTGCTGTTTACTGTGCAGGTTGAAGTGCTCTGCTCAGTGTCTGGTGTTTACTGTGCAGGTTGAAGTGCTCTGCTCAGTGTCTGGTGTTTACTGTGCATGTTGAAGTGCTCTGCTCAGTGTCTGGTGTTTACTGTGCATGTTGAAGTGCTCTGCTCAGTGTCTGGTGTTTACTGTGCATGTTGAAGTGCTCTGCTCAGTGTCTGGTGTTTACTGTGCATGTTGAAGTGCTCTGCTCAGTGTCTGGTGTTTACTGTGCATGTTGAAGTGCTCTGCTCAGTGTCTGGTGTTTACTGTGCATGTTGAAGTGCTCTGCTCAGTGTCTGGTGTTTACTGTGCATGCTGAAGTGCTCTGCTCAGTGTCTGGTGTTTACTGTGCATGTTGAAGTGCCCTGCTCAGTGTCTGGTGTTTACTGTGCATGTTGAAGGGCTCTGCTCAGTGTCTGGTGTTTACTGTGCATGTTGAAGTGCTCTGCTCAGTGTGTAGTGTTTATTGTGCATGTTGAAGTGCTCTGCTCAGTGTCTGGTGTTTACTGTGCATGTTGAAGTGCCCTGCTCAGTGTCTGGTGTTTACTGTGCATGTTGAAGTGCTCTGCTCAGTGTCTGGTGTTTACTGTGCATGTTGAAGTGCTCTGCTCAGTGTGTAGTGTTTATTGTGCATGTTGAAGTGCTCTGCTCAGTGTCCGGTGTTTACTGTGCATGTTGAAGCACCCTGCTCAGTGTCTGGTGTTTACTGTGCATGTTGAAGTGTTCCTGCTCAGTGTCTGGTGTTTACTGTGCATGTTGAAGTGCTCTGCTCAGTGTGTGGTGTTTACTGTGCATGTTGAAGTGCTCTGCTCAGTGTGTAGTGTTTACTGTGCATGTTGAAGTGCCCTGCTCAGTGTCTGGTGTTTACTGTGCATGCTGAAGTGCTCTGCTCAGTGTCTGGTGTTTACTGTGCATGTTGAAGTGCTCTGCTCAGTGTCTGGTGTTTACTGTGCATGTTGAAGGGTTGGGCTCTGGGTTACGGTGGGATCCTTTAGCAGTGGTGTGGCAATGCGCCCCGCCCCTGTGTGCATTTATGTGTTGTATGTTGCGTGCGTGTGTTAAATGTTGGTGTATAGAGATTGGTACACGGATATAAACGGGTCTGTGTTTCACGGTGATTTAAAAGGTAGATTTGTATTTAGGCACGAGGAGGGCACAAATCACTTCACGCGGTTGGTTAAATGTAATATGTGAGCATGGGGTTGCACAGAATTATTCACGGCTGGGATTCAAGTGAATAATTAATTAGTAATTGAATCCCAGCACAAACAGTATATATAGACACATTTTCATTCAGTCGGGGTTGTGTGTTCGGTGAGTGGAGAACGGGAGAGAGGAGGAGAAAGAAAGTAAAATAACGTGAACGTGAATAAGTGTTTAAACTCACCGTGTGTTTGTCTGTCCGCAACCGCTTGTTAAGTGTCTAGTCCGTTTTGTTCGCTCATTTATTTTGGCGCCAGTGCCGCGGTCCTGTGTTTTTGTGTTCAAACCTTTATTTTCTGTGTTGTTTTATTAAATGCTGAGCGAAACCATTCGCTCAGCTCCACCAAACTCCAAGTCTCTGTCTGTTTATTTCCTGTCTCTGGTCTGACACCACCCACTCCGGCCGTCTTTGTGACAAGTGGTTATAGTAAATTAAATTTAGTGCTACTGCTTCAGAAACAAAAAAAACACTTTTGAAATGTGAAAACAGCAAGTTATCAAAAGTGCCCACCGATGGGGGGCCAAGGTTGCCCCAATTGTTTCTTCTAACTTAGCTAGTGTTTTTATTTGTTAGAGGAAACAATTGGGGCAAACCTTGGCCCCCATCGGTTTTACAGTTGTGCCTATTTGCTTGTGCTGGGCAAGGTTGCCCCAATGGTTTCTTGAAACTTGGGTTGTGTTTTTGATGTTGCCACTGCTAAAGAGAAAAGACAGCAACGCCTGCTAAATAAAAGTCTACATCCCAAACGTGTGTCAGTTATTCATACTTTATTAATTAAAACAAGGTAAAAACAGGTACGCTTGACGAAGTTTCGACATGTTGTCTTCATCAGAGCGTATTGAAAGCAGGACTCATTAGATCTATTAAGAGCACCCGATACGCATTGTCATTTAACACCTTATCTGATCACTAGAATAGTAATCTAGCAATCAATGCATTCAATTCACATTCAGGATACTTAGCAATCTGCTATATATTGTAGCAGCAGTGTATCTGGTCCGCAGCAGGATGAAATGGAGACGTCACAGGATGCAGTTTAAAGCAGTGAAAACTGCTATTTTATTGAAGCGCTGGAACAGCAGGCAAATGAACGCTCTCTTATTAAATGGTTTGGCGCAGATAGACAGCTCCAAGATGCACAGCTACATGAAAACCACAACATGACCCAGAGCTGCATGCATAAAATAGTGACCCCCCAGCCCTATTGGCTCACACACACAGAGGTACATTTACATACACACGGTCCAATCGCGAAGACCTCGGTCCCGCGCAAACAGCTGGTTGGCGGAACCAAGCACAAATCACAGTGCAGCCAACACAGACCCCATCTACATGCAGCTGCACTGTGCACGTGAAACTCCAGGCAGTGCGCCAACACTGCCTAAACACAAAAAGCGCTTCTACTGACAACAGCACACTGACACTATCATTCCTGCACCCCACCCCCAATGTCCAGTCCCAAGTGACCTGCCTCTGCACTGACCCCCACTCAAACGCTTCAGGAAGCACTGACCAAGGTATGATGAACTTTACCTTGAAGCCTTACCAGGAATCCTAATACTGCACGTCACAGGACCGCAGCATTGGAGCACCGCCTGTGGACATGAAACCCTGGACAGCGAGTATGCTGTAACTATTCTTTCGTCATTCAGGGATTTGTTAAGGTGCACAGGATTGTGTATGTTTAAAGAAAGGACCTGGCCCAAGCCAGTGTGTAGCGAGACTGGAAAATAAAATTTAAAAAACGCCAACGAAGAACTGGCATGTAAGCTGGGTTTATGCCTCGCATGCAATTAA
Organism: Huso huso; assembly: GCA_036884735.1. Lineage (NCBI taxonomy): Eukaryota > Metazoa > Chordata > Actinopteri > Acipenseriformes > Acipenseridae > Huso > Huso huso. The sequence goes on along the minus strand of CM072704.1, from coordinate 9,455,247 downwards.
TAAACATAATAAAAACTCAGGGACGCCAATTGGGTTTTTTAAAAATAAGCCATTTTATTTTCATGTCCAGAGAGAAGTGGAACCTGTAAGAAAGAAGAGAGTGTGGAGTTATAAAAAGTGCATTGACTACAGTTACAACACAAGTGACTGATACCCACCGGTACCACAGTGGTGCTGATTGTCTTCACAAAGGGTTGGCTGGGTGCTGGTTGCCGTGCACTACCGCAGAGGACCACCGATGGCAGCCTGTTTCTAGTCTTACCTGACAAACCTGACCCCGCAGCGCCATCTAGTGGAAGCTCATGACAACCTGGAATAAGAGAAAGAAAACAGCACCAAGCCAACACAGAGGGCAGCTTCAATCAACAACAACTCGCCTGAAGCAAGAAGATAAGGTTCCACCTCCAGAGGGATTTCAAACGCAGAGCAAGTCTTAGGCTGTGTTATTATAATTCTGATTAATATTTGTTATTTCAATCAAGAACTTCTAAGTGTTGTAATTATTTTATTTGAAAACAATTAAAGTGTTATTCCCGACCTTGGTCTCTATCACATCCTTCTGCACCAAAACAGACACAGTTTGGCACGGCTCACAAATACGTGGACTGTACTGGTTCACTATATATCTACCTTTAATGATGTTGCTGGAATGTTGTAAGTTTCTCATGTCGTTTCTATAAGGTTGTGTGCAGGCAGCTTTTTCATGATTGCATCTGAAGTATTTGCAGATGTTAGTGATCTTACATAATAAACGCAGAGTCACAAATAGTCGCCGGGGCTACTGGCAAATATTGTAAATAAACACCGGGGCGTTTATTCAAAGTTTTACGGTAATCACACTTCAATACATGATTGATAAATAAAAATAATTAAATGGAATACTTTACATTACAGGGTAATTACTACAAATAACTAGAAGAAGTCATATCTGCCGGATAGGTGGAGTAAATTAATCGTGGTTGTGAGTGTCTATATATACAGATGTTGTCAAAGGTTTACATACCGCAATGTATGGAAATTTGAATACAGTGGGGTATGCACGCTTTTGACAACTGTGTATGTGTGTGTGTGTATGTATGTAGTCAAAAGTTTACATACCCCAATGTACATATATAATTTCTTGAAATTTCTCAAACAAATTAAAAGGAAAAATCTTTTGTAGCAAAAGTTTTGCTTTTTGTAGATGAGGGGAAAAAAAGTCGGAAGAAATAGATGTCTGTAATTACTTATTTCAAAAAAATTTTTTTTTTGCAAAAATGCTAATTCAAAAGTATTCATACCCTGACATGGAAAACGAAATTAGTAGTTTGTTGAGGCACCTTTAGCAATAATAACCTCTTTTAAACGATTAGGATATTTGTCAATACGCTTTTGGCATGATTCTTTAGTACATTTCACACAGAAGAGTAGACAGGGGCAATTATAAAACAGAGGTAAGAGAATGAATTTTAAAGATGGTCAGCACTTTTTTAAAGAGAGGGACCAGTGATCATGTTAATAAAACTAATACGAGGTGAGAGAATGGATTTTAAAGATGGTCAGCACTGATTTAAAGGGAGGGACCAGTGATCATGTTAATAAAGCTAATAAGTAAGAGAATGGATTTTAAAGATGGTCAGCGCTCCTTTAAAGGGAGGGACCAGTGATCATGTTAATAAAGCTAATAAGAGGTAAGAGAATTGATTTTAAAGATGGTCAGCACTGATTTAAAGGGAGGGACCAGTGATCATGTTAATAAAGCTAATAAGAGGTAAGAGAATTGATTTTAAAGATGGTCAGCACTCCTTTAAAGGGAGGGACCAGTGATCATGTTAATAAAGCTAATAAGAGGTAAGAGAATTGATTTTAAAGATGGTCAGCACTGATTTAAAGGGAGGGACCAGTGATCATGTTAATAAAGCTAATAAGAGGTAAGAGAATGGATTTTAAAGATGGTCAGCGCTCCTTTAAAGGGAGGGACCGTGATTTCAGTAAGTAAGCAATGCCATAGCCAGCTATGAGGCATCGAGTCACAGAGCTGTGTTAAAATCATACTGATCTTTATTTATTAAGGCTCTCTTACATATTGCTTTGGCGCAAAATAAAATGCATTTCATCCCTCGTTGTGTGCATGCATTAATTCCCTGATTAAGTCTCACTGATATCTACAGCCTCTGTGCTCTTCAAAAACACAGTACGGCTCAGTTCATACCAGCATAGCTGCGAGTTAAACACGTTCAAATGGCTTCTAAACGACCAAGGCTTATTGGTGACTTTTTAACAAGGCGAAGCAAAGTAATAATGTTGATTAGAAAGAAATAATACATTCCCTCGGTAGCCCACAGTTTCGAAACCACTAGTGGAAACAGCTTGTAAACTGCAGTGTAGTGAACCAGCTTATTAATATTGCAATTCTAAACCTCTAGTGGAAGCAGCTTATTAATATTGCAATTCTAAACCTCTAGTGGAAGAGGCTTGTAAACTGCAGTGTAGTGAACCAGCTTATTAATATTGCAATTCTAAACCTCTAGTGGAAGAGGCTTGTAAACTGCAGTGTAGTGAACCAGCTTATTAATATTGCAATTCTAAACCTAGTGGAAGAGGCTTGTAAACTGCAGTATAGTGAACCAGCTTATTAATATTGCAATTCTAAACCTCTAGTGGAAGAGGCTTGTAAACTGCAGTGTAGTGAACCAGCTTATTAATATTGCAATTCTAAACCTCTAGTGGAAGAGGCTTGTAAACTGCAGTGTAGTGAACCAGCTTATTAATATTGCAATTCTAAACCTAGTGGAAGAGGCTTGTAAACTGCAGTGTAGTGAACCAGCTTATTAATATTGCAATTCTAAACCTCTAGTGGAGGCGGCTTGTAAACTGCAGTGTAGTGAACCAGCTTATTAATATTGCAATTCTAAACCTCTAGTGGAAGAGGCTTGTAAACTGCAGTGTAGTGAACCAGCTTATTAATATTGTAATTCTAAACCTCTAGTGCAAAGGTGCGCAACTAAACTTTTATCATGGGCCGCATATCCAGAAAACTAGTTTAACCTAATGTGTGTAGCGGTCTGCACATTACCAAAGAATAATCTGAGTTTAACCCTTTGCTGCAATATACATAGGCATATTTTGGTTCATTTTGTTTCGTACTGCACGATACACATCACAAACAAAATATACAAAACAATTAAACACAAAGCATTAATGTCGTATTGTTATACCATATACACACGCATTGCACAACAATACAAAGCACATTAAATATCTACTTGCTGAAGCGGTTTTTATTTTAGCCGACAAGTTGTTCAGTTGTAATAATATTATTAATTGTTTAAGGGCTGGACAAGATCTTCCATGTGTGCAGATCGGCTGTGTGGTCTTGCCCTGCTTTGCTGTCACAGAGATGTGATTGATCTCTCCACGACAGACATGTTGCAGAAATGTGATGACAGTGGTCACAGGAAGATTGGCAAACTACATTAAAATGAGCTACACGTGATGATGTGTAAACAAGCCAATCGGAGCAGTGCATTTCCTGAATGAGAACATGTATATTCCTGTATATCGCTGCTGTCACAGCCCTGTACAAAACCACACAGTCCGTATTATATTGCAGAGTCAGAACCGCAGTACTCACAAGTCTACAATAGTGTCGTATTTAGAAAAAAAAACAACAAACTGTTAACTAACCGTTTGTATTTAAACAAACTGCATATAACAATCTCCTCATATCCTCTTTGTGTCGTTATAAACCTCGGGGGGAGAGGGTGGGCGCGGCGCAGGTCACGGCTGTGCCTTGCAGATTATTCTTGGCTAGCTCCGTCCTTACTCAGTTATGAACGATGTTGCACCGGGGAGGAGTTCAGTTGTTTGGTTTCCGCGCTCGGGCGCGCCCTTCCTGTCAGCGCACATTCGCAGAGAGGAAGTTGATTTCTAGCTGCGCAGTGCGGTCGAGTGGACAAAACAACGAGGTAGGAACCCTCTCTCTTTTCATTTTCAGCACTTAATCGCCCAGAGAGTATTGCAGGATTTTTATTCCACTGTTTTTAGAACAGAGATCTCGAATGTACCCCCTTCCTCTCTTCCTCTGCTCTTTATCCCTGCTCGCTGGCATTGAGGCCGATGCCCACTTCCTGTCTAACAGACAAACAAGGGCGATGCAATATGAAAATACAAACTGAAACGAAAGTGAAATGGCTCTAGAAATGCGTAGAGCTCTAAAACAGTGTCACTCGTTATATTCGTAGATTTATATCAAGCTAAAGGCATCCGTAGTATGTTTCTGTAAACATGTCATAAATAGGGGTCTACTTAAATCGCGGTAAATTTACGTATTTTTCACTGGTATGTTGCGGAATAAAATTAGGATTTCGCGGACATGTTTAAACATTAAATAAACCTAAGTAGACAGTATTTCAGAACACTCTAAAGCATAAAAATAGTGGTACTTGCTTCCGTACTAAAACAGAGTGCTGTCATTTGTTAAAGGCGAGTATGCAGCATCCCCCTGCAGTTGTCTTGCCCATACATTGAGACTGCACGTCTGCATCCACTGAATTGGTTGGAAGTTAAGGCAAAGCTTTGCCAAGTTATACAGATGTGGAAATCGATTAGAAACAGCCCAAAAACTCGGTTACACAAGGGCATCTGGTATACTTTAATAAAGTCAATCTATGCAGCACATTCGTTGTCATGTTATTTGTCCCATCCAATCATTTATTTTATTAGTACCGAGTCAAAACAAAGAAAACGTGGCTATTCGGGTCTAAAATTCAAACTGTAAGCAGCAGGTTGAAGCGAGGTGGCTGTGCTGGATCGTTTTAGTACTGATTTAACTTGCAGACAGGAATACTTCTTGTCTGCGCTGACTTTCCAGTTTGGTTTCTGAAAGCTGTTTATTTTACGTTCTGTTCAGCAGCCTCTGTAGTAGCCTTTTGTTTAATGCGTGATTCTGAAGCTAAATAGCGATCGATTGTATTTTCTCCAAAGACACATTAAGATATGGAAAACAATTACCCCAGTCTGCATGTAGTTTCTTTGGGAAATATCTTTAAACGATCATCAGCCGAAATATACTTTTGCTTTTTTTGTCGTCCATTTCTACAATTTTCCCTCCAATGCTGAAAACTAGATTTAAGCAGCCTAAATCAAAACAACGCGGCACCACCTTTGTCCCGCCCACTCCGGCACAGTACAGGTCACATAAAAGCAGTAAAGACGCACTGATAGGCTGATTAAAACAAGAACGTTAACTGCTTTGGGGAATTTATTTTGTAAATGTTACTTGTGGACATTTTTGTTTGTTTGTTTTTTATGAAGTGCAATGCACACGGACGGCATGAAGGAATACAAAAGGCTATCTGCAGAAGGAAGATACGTAGTTTTGCGCCACTATGCGTTGTGCAGTAGTTCATTTAAACAATTTTTTTTTTTTCCTCTCCGCATTTGTTTGTATGGCCCCTAAGAGGTGAATTTCGCGGTGACCCCTCAATTTTACGATTTCCGCGAAATCGCGATTTCGGTAGGTCCCTAGTCATAAACTATGCGAAGAGGCTTGTAACTGCAGTGTAGTGAACCAGCTTATTAATATTGCAATTCTAAACCTCTAGTGGAAGAGGCTTGTAAACTGCAGTGTAGTGAACCAGCTTATTAATATTGCAATTCTAAACCTCTAGTGGAAGAGGCTTATTAATATTGCAATTCTAAACCTCTAGTGGAAGAGGCTTGTAAACTGCAGTGTAGTGAACCAGCTTATTAATATTGCAATTCTAAACCTCTAGTGCAAAGGTGCGCAACCAAACATTTATCATGGGCCGCATATCCAGAAAACTAGTTTAACCTAATGTGTGTAGCGGTCTGCACATTACCAAAGAATAATCTGAGTTTAACCCTTTGCTGCAATATACATAGGCATATACATATAGGCAATTTCCCTTGAAATGAATGTTAATTTTGTTTCGTACTGCATGATACACATCACAAACAAAATATACAAAACAATTAAACACAAAGCATTAATGTCGTATTGTTATACCGTATACACACGCATTGCACAACAATACAAAGCACATTAAATATCTACTTGCTGAAGCGGTTTTTATTTTAGCCGACAAGTTGTTCAGTTGCAATAATATTATTAATTGTTTAAGGGCTGGACAAGATCTTCCATGTGTGCAGATCGGCTGTGTGGTCTTGCCCTGCTTTGCTGTCACAGAGATGAGATTGATCTCTCCACGACAGACATGTTGCAGAAATGTGATGACAGTGGTCACAGGAAGATTGGCAAACTACTTTAAAATGAGCTGCACGTGATGTTGTGTAAACAAGCCAATCGGAGCAGTGCATTTCCTGAAGGAGAACACGTATATTCCTGTATATCGCTGCTGTCACAGCCCTGTACAAAACCACACAGTCCGTATTATATTGCAGAGTCAGAACCGCAGTACTCACAAGTCTATAATAGTGTCGTATTCAGAAAAAAAAAAAAAAAAAAAAAAACCAACAAACTGTTAACTAACCGTTTGTATTTAAACAAACTGCATATAACAATCTCCTCATATCCTCTTTTGTGTCGTTATAAACCTCGGGGAGAGGGTGGCGCGGCGCAGGTCTCGGCTGTGCCTTGCAGATTATTCTTGGCTAGCTCCGTCCTGACTCAGTTATGAACGATGTTGCAATTCGGGGAGGAGTTCAGTTGTTTGGTTTCCGCGCTCGGGCGCGCCCTTCCTGTCAGCGCACATTCTCAGAGAGGAAGTTGATTTCTAGCTGCGCAGTGCGGTCGAGTGGACAAAACAACGAGGTAGGAACCCTCTCTCTTTTCATTTTCAGCACTTAATCGCCAGAGAGTATTGCAGGATTTTTATTCCACTGTTTTTAGAACAGAGATCTCGAATGTACCCCCTTCCTGTCTTCCTCTGCTCTTTATCCCTGCTCGCTGGCATTGAGGCCGATGCCCACTTCCTGTCTAACAGACAAACAAGGGCGATGCAATATGAAAATACAAACTTAAACGAAAGTGAAATGGCTCTAGAAATGCGTAGAGCTCTAAAACAGTGTCACTCGTTATAGTCGTAGATTTATATCAAGCTGAAGTATGTTTCTGTAAACATGTCGTATAGTATGCGATGGGAGTGTTTCGCTGTTGCTCTCGTTAGTAATGATTGTGAGTGTGCTGTCCTATCCTGTCCTCTGGGGTTCAGTCATGTGAACGATGCAGAGCGTGTAGTTTGAAATCTCTCTGCAGTCGGGTGTAACTGCGCCGCTACAAAGATATATAACATTTAACAAGATGCTCCACTCCGCCTTTAGTTCCGCCTCACTGCGCGCAAATCATTGCTGAGAGAGCTCGGCAGAATTTTGTCAATGGAGGCGTAAGAATTGTTGCTGGTTTTCGCCATGTCAAAAAGAAATGCATCAGACTTTAAGTCGATTTCACACTTGCCCAAGGCCTTTTGAAGAAAACGCAACATTAGCAAATTATGACAATACGTAATTAATATGAAACATGCTGTTTCCTGAGCACTGTCCTGTTCCGCGGCGCATGCGCAGTAAATACAGTTACGGCTGATCGATGGTAATATTTATTGACAGCTTTCTGGAGCGGGTAACGGGAAATTTAAAAGCTGCATCATGTCAGATATATTTTATTACTATTTTTGTGTGTGTTAATTATTTGTGAAAGCATTTCATAACATATACGGATGAACATTACCTTTTTTATTTTTTTAACCTGCTTGTCCAAGTAGCTACCGGTAGTTTCTTTACCGTAATGTATTGCAGTGTCTTGATAATATTTCATGTTGTAATGTTATGTATTTCAAAAGTAACCGCTGTTACCGGACTGTTACATGATTTAATGAATACGTTTCGTTTTCTATTAAATGCATCACCTCTATGTAAATCCAGGCTCCACCCAGGCACTGTCTCTGCTGGATTTTAATGTAAATCAGCTCAAAGTGACTTCATTGAAGCCTTAATTGAACTAAGAGCTTTCTTTGTTGCTATTAGTTTTAAAAAGAAAGACTGAAAAGTACTCTGCTGTATATATTTAATAATAAAATGTAATTGTTGCCTGTAGTCTATTTAAGTGTTTTAAAAAAAATAATAAAGAACACATTTGTAAATCTAAGTTTCTGGTTATGTAATTAATTTTTGTAAATATAAACTGTGATGTGTTAACTGTACCACTGAATAGTGAGTTATTTGAATAAAAATGGTTTCTCTAAGAATAATAAATGTTAACTTCACACTTCTGTCTCCTTATCTTCCATTCTATTCAGCACCTTATTTAATAGTTTATAAACAAAATAATGTATCAATTAAACTACAAAGATTAAATATAAAAATAGCTTTAACTTCACTTTATACATAAAATACCATATATTATGTAATTTCTTGTTTAATTGTAATAACCTATATTTAAATATAGATAGATAGATAGATAAACATAAGATTGTTAAACACAGTTTTAAGTTAATTTCAGTGTTAAGAATAATAAGTACATAGCTCACCTGCCTGTCTTTCCTGCACACACCTGGACTTGCATGCAGGCGTTGCTTCTTTAGAGTAATGTTTCTGTGCATGCTGAACAGGACAGCGCTTAGAAAACAGCATTTTTTATAATTACGTATTGTCATATTATTATTATTATTATTTATTTCTTAGCTGACGCCTTATCCAGGGCTTATTTTTACAATTGTTACAAGATATCACATTATTTTTACATACAATTACCCATTTATACAGTTGGGTTTTTACTGGAGCAATCTAGGTAAAGTACCTTGCTCAAGGGTACAACAGCAGTGTCCCCACTGGGATTGAACCCACCCCTCCAGTCAAGAGTCCAGAGCCCAGAGCCCCAACCACTACTCCACACTGCTCATAATTTGCTAATGTTGCCCTTTTCTTCAGAAGTCTTTGGGCAAGTGTGAAATCGACTTCAAAAGTTTGAATTTTTTTAACATGACAAAAACCAGCAACATTTCTCACGCCTCCTCCATTGACTCTCCATAGAAACAGTTCTGCCGAGCTCTCTGTATATACCACAATGCTTTGCGCGCAGTGAGACGGAAGTCTCCATTGAAAATCAAAGGAGTCGAGTATCTTGTTAATAGAATATCGTTGGTCACACTCACACTCGGGTACAGAGCCTCACTTGTTATTGATAACACACTGCAGTGCATGCTGGGAGTGGAACCCAGCAGGGTCTCAAATGGCTTCTTCCTTCCTTGATAAGAGATGAAAACTTCATGTTAAAATAATTGACATGGTGTTTGTTTTTGTGTAATTGTTAATATGATCCTAATGTCAAGTAGCAGACACACTACCCCTCTCTCTCACTCTGTGTTCTTTACAGGAAGTTGGTCGTTGGTACTGTAACAAACACACACAACGCAGACTTCAGTCAGGAAGGAGGTGTAGCGGAGCAGAGTGAGTGTTATAGGAGTTGAACCCAGGTCCGGTTATAACGACTGAGCTCGTCTCCTGGATCCTGCGCTGGGCTGTAAGTGTCCTCTGTACTTAAGTTATAATTTATTTTATGTATATAGTGCCTTTCATACCACAGTATCTCCAAGAGCTTTACATGTCATTTACAGAGCTCCTTCCATACCACAGGATCTCCAAGAGCTTTACATGTCATTTATAGAGCTCCTTCCATACCACAGGATCTCCAAGAGCTTTACATGTCATTTATAGAGCTCCTTCCATACCACAGGATCTCAAAGAGCTTTACATGTCATTTATAGAGCTCCTTCCATACCACAGGATCTCAAAGAGCTTTACATGTCATTTATAGAGCTCCTTCCATACCACAGGATCTCAAAGAGCTTTACATGTCATTTATAGAGCTCCTTCCATACCACTGGATCTCAAAGAGCTTTACATGTCATTTATAGAGCTCCTTCCATACCACTGGATCTCAAAGAGCTTTACATGTCATTTATAGAGCTCCTTCCATACCACTGGATCTCAAAGAGCTTTACATGTCATTTATAGAGCTCCTTCCATACCACTGGATCTCAAAGAGCTTTACATGTCATTTATAGAGCTCCTTCCATACCACTGGATCTCCAAGAGCTTTACATGTCATTTATAGAGCTCCTTCCATACCACTGGATCTCCAAGAGCTTTACATGTCATTTATAGAGCTCCTTCCATACCACTGATCTCCAAGAGTTTTACATGTCATTTATAGAGCTCCTTTCATAGCACAGGATCTCCAAGAGCTTTTACATGTCATTTATAGAGCTCCTTCCATACCACAGGATCTCCAAGAGCTTTTACATGTCATTTATAGAGTTTTCCTTCCATACCACAGGATCTCCAAGAGCTTTACATGTCATTTATAGAGCTCTTTTTCCATACCACAGGATCTCCAAGAGCTTTTACATGTCATTTATAGAGCTCCTTCCATACCACTGATCTCAAAGAGCTTTACATGTCATTTATAGAGCTCCTTCCATACCACAGGATCTCAAAGAGCTTTACATGTCATTTATAGAGCTCCTTCCATACCACTGGATCTCAAAGAGCTTTTACATGTCATTTATAGAGCTCCTTCCATACCACTGGATCTCAAAGAGCTTTTACATGTCATTTATAGAGCTCCTTCCATACCACTGGATCTCAAAGAGCTTTACATGTCATTTATAGAGCTCCTTCCATACCACAGGATCTCCAAGAGCTTTACATGTCATTTATAGAGCTCCTTTCATAGCACAGGATCTCAAAGAGCTTTACATGTCATTTATAGAGCTCCTTCCATACCACAGGATCTCAAAGAGCTTTACATGTCATTTATAGAGCTCCTTCCATACCACAGGATCTCAAAGACCTTTACATGTCATTTATAGAGCTCCTTCCATACCACAGGATCTCATAGAGCTTTACATGTCATTTATAGATCTCCTGCCATACCACAGGATCTCAAAGAGCTTTACATGTCATTTATAGAGCTCCTGCCATACCACAGGATCTCAAAGAGCTTTACGTGTCATTTATAGAGCTCCTGCCATACCACAGGATCTCAAAGAGCTTTACATGTCATTTATAGAGCTCCTGCCATACCACAGGATCTCAAAGAGCTTTACGTGTCATTTATAGAGCTCCTTTCATACCAGAGGCTCTCAAAGAGCTTTACATGTCATTTATAGAGCTACTTTACATGCCATTTAAAGTCGGGTTAGTGGAAACCCAGTCAGTTGGGTTAGTGGAAACCCAGTCAGTTGGGTTAGTGTAGCTCAGTCAGTTGGATTTAAAATATAATTCAGGCTTCTGTTTTTTGTTTTTTATTATTCATTTTAGGTGCTTATTTTAACCCTTTGATGCCCAAGCAGAATGGCCATTTGTGTTTTAGCAACCTTAAATCAGAAATTAAAACCCAGTATCTACAGAAAAGGCTTACCTGTCTGTTTCCAGTGGTATCATGTATTTTGGTGTGGAATGTATATATTTATGTAAGTCATGCCCCCCAAAACATCGTAATGTAAAATAATAAATATTAAAAAAAAAAAAAACTGCCAATTTCGACCTAAGTTAGATATAGAAAAAATATTCAGACTTTAGTTGTGAAATTTTATGAGGGTTTTAAAATCTGATTTTTTATTTGACTCTCTTCTACCGTTGAGGAGCTACAAGATCTTGTCCGAGCCCTGGTCTGTATGACAGAACGCCCTGTTCACAGCACTGTCAGCTATTTTATGAAAGTAGTCCAGACTAAGCAAAATATCACAGTGTTCATTGCCAAATCATACGTAAAACCTTTTAACCATGAAATATATGAATACAAGTAAAAAATGCAGTTGGTTTTTATTAAATTATTCAATAGTTTTGCATTGTGAAGAGAAAAATCATATTTATATACACACGTTATAGAATTCAATATATCCACGAATAGCAATTCAAGTCTATGGAAAAACTTACTATACCAACAAAACATAAATGGTGACAAAGCAGTAAACCTAACAGTATTGGACTGCTGCAATGAATGCGGCCACCACTGTAAGCAAACAAATAAATACATGCATTTCATTTGGGATATAAACATAATGTGCTGTATGTTTCCTGACTTGAAATCATTTTGCACTATGAAGAGAATCATATTTATAGACAAAAGTTATAGAATTTACTATAACTACGAACAGCATATCAACAATAACAAAAAACAAAAATCTATAGAAAAACGAACTACATGGTGCAGAACTCATAAAGCAGCAATTGTAAAGATAATGAGGTGATGCAATACATTTTGCCACCACTGTAAGAAAACAAACAAACAAATCAATCAATCAAGTGATGCGGTGTGGTGCTCGTACTGTCAAGTGCAAGCCTGCTCTCATCCTGTCCTCCTCTTCCACTTCAGGATACGCGCTGGTACATGCGTTTCCTCTGGGGCGTTTTCGAAGTGTGGCATCTAAACTGGCATGCAGGGATACTGTTGTTTTGTTCCTAGTAGTGTTCCGCTTTATATCGATACCAAATATCATGATACCAAAATCCTCTGATCCCTAATGTAGGGGTAAAATAAAAATATCGTATTGAAAATTCGAAAAACAAATTGAGTGCTTTAAAAACAATATGAACTAAGCAGACTCATTTCCACTTAGCAGAAGAGACCAACTACCCTGCATGCTCTGGGAAAATTCAGTGACTGCAGCAGTCATGGTGAATGCAGGAGAGAAGCTTGGATTTCAGTCAGATGACAACAGCAAAGGAGGAAATGCCACCAGTTTATTGAAACATCTTTCAGATCGCCACCCCAATCTCTTACCAAAGTTTACTTTTACTGCGGTTTCTTCCATTCTTTTACTTTTATTTAAGTAAGTGAATCCCAGTGCATATTACTTTATAAAAAGTCACAGCAAAGATCACACGTAAAACAGGAATAAATGCAAATAAAAATAAAACTAGAAGCCGATCAAAAGGGAGTTAATTGATTCTTGTTTATTTCGTCATTACAGTACATTTGCTAGAAGCTGCAAAAATATAATTTGCTGACGTGTCATTAACCCTTAGCAGTCCATTTATTCAGTGCGTCTCAGGCACGTCAGGTCCAATTTATTTTCACACGTGCAGTTTATTTTAGACTGTTTAAAAAGTAATTTTTTCACAGTAAAACATGTTTAAAAGACTCTGCATATCAACAGGACACTCAGTAATCTCCAGCCCCGCCCCACCCCTCGTTCGCTGTTTTTTTCACATACCTCTTGATAGTCGTGCATACCGATAAATCATCTCCTGATCACTCGTTTTATTACCAAACTCCTCGATAATGCGATCCAAGTTATTATTTTCCGGAGAAAAATCGACTAGAGATCTGTTTTTTGCGTCTTTTTGATGATGTAGGACAGGGTCCGACATGGACCGGAAAGGGAAAATCGCAATGTAGGACCGGAAAGGGTTAAAACTCTACAAGTTAATCTGTATTTTATGTAAGTGTGATGTGATAGCTATGAAAGTCCTGTCTGTATTTTATGTGTAGAGCCCTGTGTGTTGTGATAGCTGTGAGAGTCCTGTCTGTATTTTATGTGTAGAGCCCTGTGTGTTGTTATAGCTGTGAAAGTCCTGTCTGTATTTTATGTGTAGAGCCCTGTGTGTTGTGATAGCTGTGAAAGTCCTGTCTGTATTTTATGTGTAGAGCCCTGTGTGTTGTGATAGCTGTGAAAGTCCTGTCTGTATTTTATGTGTAGAGCCCTGTGTGATGTGATAGCTGTGAGAGTCCTGTCTGTATTTTATGTGTAGAGCCCTGTGTGTTGTGATAGCTGTGAAAGTCCTGTCTGTATTTTATGTGTAGAGCCCTGTGTGTTGTGATAGCTGTGAAAGTCCTGTGTGTATTTTATGTGTAGAGCCCTGTGTGTTGTGAAAGTCCTGTCTGTATTTTATGTGTAGAGCCCTGTGTGTTGTGATAGCTGTGAAAGTCCTGTGTGTATTTTATGTGTAGAGCCCTGTGTGTTGTGATAGCTGTGAAAGTCCTGTCTGTATTTTTTTATGTGTAGAGCCCTGTGTGTTGTGATAGCTGTGAAAGTCCTGTGTGTATTTTATGTGTAGAGCCCTGTGTGTTGTGATAGCTGTGAGAGTCCTGTCTGTATTTTATGTGTAGAGCCCTGTGTGTTGTGATAGCTGTGAAAGTCCTGTCTGTATTTTATGTGTAGAGCCCTGTGTGTTGTGATAGCTGTGAAAGTCCTGTCTGTATTTTATGTGGAGAGCCCTGTGTGTTGTGATAGCTGTGAAAGTCCTGTCTGTATTTTGTGTGTAGAGCCCTGTGTGTTGTGATAGCTGTGAAAGTCCTGTGTGTATTTTATGTGTAGAGCCCTGTGTGTTGTGATAGCTGTGAGAGTCCTGTCTGTCTGTTTTATGTGTAGAGCCCTGTGTGTTGTGAGAGTCCTGTCTGTATTTTTATGTGTGAAGAGCCCTGTGTGTTGTGATAGCTGTGAAAGTCCTGTGTGTATTTTATGTGTAGAGCCCTGTGTGTTGTGATAGCTGTGAGAGTCCTGTCTGTATTTTATGTGTAGAGCCCTGTGTGTTGTGATAGCTGTGAAAGTCCTGTCTGTATTTTATGTGTAGAGCCCTGTGTGTTGTGATAGCTGTGAAAGTCCTGTCTGTATTTTGTGTGTAGAGCCCTGTGTGTTGTGATAGCTGTGAAAGTCCTGTCTGTATTTTTATGTGTAGAGCCCTGTGTGTTGTGATAGCTGTGAGAGTCCTGTCTGTATTTTTGTGTAGAGCCCTGTGTGTTGTGATAGCTGTGAGAGTCCTGTCTGTATTTTATGTGTAGAGCCCTGTGTGTTGTGATAGCTGTGAAAGTCCTGTGTGTATTTTATGTGTAGAGCCCTGTGTGTTGTGATAGCTGTGAGAGTCCTGTCTGTATTTTTTATGTGTAGAGCCCTGTGTGTTGTGATAGCTGTGAAAGTCCTGTCTGTATTTTATGTGTAGAGCCCTGTGTGTTGTGATAGCTGTGAAAGTCCTGTCTGTATTTTGTGTAGAGCCCTGTGTGTTGTGATAGCTGTGAAAGTCCTGTCTGTATTTTATGTGTAGAGCCCTGTGTGTTGTGATAGCTGTGAAAGTCCTGTCTGTATTTTATGTGTAGAGCCCTGTGTGTTGTGATAGCTGTGAAAGTCCTGTCTGTATTTTATGTGGAGAGCCCTGTGTGTTGTGATAGCTGTGAAAGTCCTGTCTGTATTTTTTATGTGTAGAGCCCTGTGTGTTGTGATAGCTGATGAAAGTCCTGTCTGTATTTTATGTGTAGAGCCCTGTGTGTTGTGATAGCTGTGAAAGTCCTGTCTGTATTTTATGTGGAGAGCCCTGTGTGTTGTGATAGCTGTGAAAGTCCTGTCTGTATTTTATGTGTAGAGCCCTGTGTGTTGTGATAGCTGTGAAAGTCCTGTCTGTATTTTATGTGTAGAGCCCTGTGTGATGTGATAGCTGTGAAAGTCCTGTCTGTATTTTATGTGTAGAGCCCTGTGTGATGTGATAGCTGTGAAAGTCCTGTCTGTATTTTATGTGTAGAGCCCTGTGTGTTGTGATAGCTGTGAGAGTCCTGTCTGTATTTTATGTGTAGAGCCCTGTGTGTTGTGATAGCTGTGAAAGTCCTGTCTGTATTTTATGTGTAGAGCCCTGTGTGTTGTGATAGCTGTGAAAGTCCTGTCTGTATTTGATGTGTAGAGCCCTGTGTGTTGTGATAGCTGTGAAAGTCCTGTCTGTATTTTATGTGTAGAGCCCTGTGTGTTGTGATAGCTGTGAAAGTCCTGTCTGTATTTTATGTGTAGAGCCCTGTGTGTTGTGATAGCTGTGAAAGTCCTGTCTGTATTTTGTGTAGAGCCCTGTGTGATGTGATAGCTGTGAAAGTCCTGTCTGTATTTTTATGTGTAGAGCCCTGTGTGTTGTGATAGCTGTGAGAGTCCTGTCTGTATTTTTGTGTAGAGCCCTGTGTGTTGTGATAGCTGTGAAAGTCCTGTCTGTATTTTGTGTGTAGAGCCCTGTGTGTTGTGATAGCTGTGAGAGTCCTGTCTGTATTTTATGTGTAGAGCCCTGTGTGTTGTGATAGCTGTGAAAGTCCTGTCTGTATTTTATGTGTAGAGCCCTGTGTGTTGTGATAGCTGTGAGAGTCCTGTCTGTATTTTATGTGTAGAGCCCTGTGTGTTGTGATAGCTGTGAAAGTCCTGTCTGTATTTTGTGTGTAGAGCCCTGTGTGTTGGGATAGCTGTGAGAGTCCTGTCTGTATTTTTTATGTGTAGAGCCCTGTGTGTTGTGAAAGCTGTGAAAGTCCTGTCTGTATTTTATGTGTAGAGCCCTGTGTGTTGTGATAGCTGTGAGAGTCCTGTCTGTATTTTATGTGTAGAGCCCTGTGTGTTGTGATAGTTGTGAAAGTCCTGTCTGTATTTTATGTGTAGAGCCCTGTGTGTTGTGATAGCTGTGAAAGTCCTGTCTGTATTTTTATGTGTAGAGCCCTGTGTGTTGTGATAGCTGTGAAAGTCCTGTCTGTATTTTATGTGTAGAGCCCTGTGTGTTGTGATAGCTGTGAAAGTCCTGTCTGTATTTTATGTGTAGAGCCCTGTGTGTTGTGATAGTTGTGAAAGTCCTGTCTGTATTTTGTGTAGAGCCCTGTGTGATGTGATAGCTGTGAAAGTCCTGTCTGTATTTTGTGTAGAGCCCTGTGTGTTGTGATAGCTGTGAGAGTCCTGTCTGTATTTTATGTGTAGAGCCCTGTGTGTTGTGATAGCTGTGAAAGTCCTGTCTGTATTTTATGTGTAGAGCCCTGTGTGTTGTGATAGTTGTGAAAGTCCTGTCTGTATTTTATGTGTAGAGCCCTGTGTGTTGTGATAGCTGTGAAAGTCCTGTCTGTATTTTATGTGTAGAGCCCTGTGTGTTGTGAAAGTCCTGTCTGTATTTTATGTGTAGAGCCCTGTGTGTTGTGATAGTTGTGAAAGTCCTGTCTGTATTTTATGTGTAGAGCCCTGTGTGTTGTGATAGCTGTGAAAGTCCTGTCTGTATTTTATGTGTAGAGCCCTGTGTGTTGTGAAAGTCCTGTCTGTATTTTATGTGTAGAGCCCTGTGTGTTGTGATAGCTGTGAAAGTCCTGTCTGTATTTTATGTGTAGAGCCCTGTGTGTTGTGAAAGTCCTGTCTGTATTTTATGTGTAGAGCCCTGTGTGTTGTGATAGCTGTGAGAGTCCTGTCTGTATTTTATGTGTAGAGCCCTGTGTGTTGTGATAGCTGTGAAAGTCCTGTCTGTATTTTATGTGTAGAGCCCTGTGTGTTGTGATAGCTGTGAAAGTCCTGTCTGTATTTTATGTGGAGAGTCCTGTGTGTTGTGATAGCTGTGAGAGTCCTGTCTGTATTTTATGTGTAGAGCCCTGTGTGTTGTGATAGCTGTGAGAGTCCTGTCTGTATTTTATGTGTAGAGCCCTGTGTGTTGTGATAGTTGTGAAAGTCCTGTCTGTATTTTATGTGTAGAGCCCTGTGTGTTGTGAAAGCTGTGAAAGTCCTGTCTGTATTTTATGTGTAGAGCCCTGTGTGTTGTGATAGCTGTGAAAGTCCTGTCTGTATTTTATGTGTAGAGCCCTGTGTGTTGTGATAGCTGTGAAAGTCCTGTCTGTATTTTTATGTGTAGAGCCCTGTGTGTTGTGATAGCTGTGAAAGTCCTGTCTGTATTTTATGTGTAGAGCCCTGTGTGTTGTGATAGCTGTGAGAGTCCTGTCTGTATTTTATGTGTAGAGCCCTGTGTGTTGTGATAGTTGTGAAAGTCCTGTCTGTATTTTTTGTGTAGAGCCCTGTGTGTTGTGATAGCTGTGAAAGTCCTGTGTGTATTTTATGTGTAGAGCCCTGTGTGTTGTGATAGCTGTGAAAGTCCTGTCTGTATTTTATGTGTAGAGCCCTGTGTGTTGTGACAGCTGTGAAAGTCCTGTCTGTATTTTATGTGTAGAGCCCTGTGTGTTGTGAAAGTCCTGTCTGTATTTTTATGTGTAGAGCCCTGTGTGTTGTGATAGTTGTGAAAGTCCTGTCTGTATTTTATGTGTAGAGCCCTGTGTGTTGTGATAGCTGTGAGAGTCCTGTCTGTATTTTATGTGTAGAGCCCTGTGTGTTGTGATAGCTGTGAAAGTCCTGTCTGTGTATTTTTATGTGTAGAGCCCTGTGTGTTGTGATAGCTGTGAAAGTCCTGTCTGTATTTTATGTGTAGAGCCCTGTGTGTTGTGAAAGTCCTGTCTGTATTTTATGTGTAGAGCCCTGTGTGTTGTGATAGCTGTGAGAGTCCTGTCTGTATTTTATGTGTAGAGCCCTGTGTGTTGTGAAAGTCCTGTCTGTATTTTATGTGTAGAGCCCTGTGTGTTGTGATAGCTGTGAAAGTCATGTCTGTATTTTATGTAGAGCCCTGTGTGTTGTGATAGCTGTGAAAGTCCTGTCTGTATTTTTGTGTAGAGCCCTGTGTGTTGTGATAGCTGTGAGAGTCCCTCTGTATTTTATGTGTAGAGCCCTGTGTGTTGTGATAGCTGTGAAAGTCCTGTCTGTATTTTTTGTGTAGAGCCCTGTGTGTTGTGATAGCTGTGAAAGTCCTGTCTGTATTTTATGTGGAGAGTCCTGTGTGTTGTGATAGCTGTGAAAGTCCTGTCTGTATTTTTGTGTAGAGCCCTGTGTGTTGTGATAGCTGTGAGAGTCCTGTCTGTATTTTATGTGTAGAGCCCTGTGTGTTGTGATAGCTGTGAGAGTCCTGTCTGTATTTTATGTGTAGAGCCCTGTGTGTTGTGAAAGTCCTGTCTGTATTTTATGTGTAGAGCCCTGTGTGTTGTGATAGCTGTGAAAGTCCTGTCTGTATTTTATGTGTAGAGCCCTGTGTGTTGTGATAGCTGTGAGAGTCCTGTCTGTATTTTATGTGTAGAGCCCTGTGTGTTGTGATAGCTGTGAGAGTCCTGTGTGTATTTTATGTGTAGAGCCCTGTGTGTTGTGATAGCTGTGAGAGTCCTGTCTGTATTTTATGTGTAGAGCCCTGTGTGTTGTGATAGCTGTGAGAGTCCTGTCTGTATTTTATGTGTAGAGCCCTGTGTGTTGTGATAGCTGTGAGAGTCCTGTCTGTATTTTATGTGTAGAGCCCTGTGTGTTGTGAGAGTCCTGTCTGTATTTTATGTGTAGAGCCCTGTGTGTTGTTATAGCTGTGAAAGTCCTGTCTGTATTTTATGTGTAGAGCCCTGTGTGTTGTGATAGCTGTGAAAGTCCTGCACTGTCTGTATTTTATGTGTAGAGCCCTGTGTGTTGTGATAGCTGTGAAAGTCCTGTCTGTATTTTATGTGTAGAGCCCTGTGTGTTGTGATAGCTGTGAGAGTCCTGTCTGTATTTTATGTGTAGAGCCCTGTGTGTTGTGATAGCTGTGAAAGTCCTGTCTGTATTTTATGTGTAGAGCCCTGTGTGTTGTGATAGCTGTGAAAGTCCTGTGTGTTGAATTGCATGCATGAGCGGTGGAAAGACCAGAATGAATAGACTTCATTGCCAGCATGTTTCCCTAACAGGATCAATGTGACGCTTCACCTGCAGAGGAAAGCACAGGACCGCTAAAGCTTACGAGTCACACTGTAGACGGCTACAGGTTCAGCATGAAAGCAATAAAAAGTACTTGCAAGATTTTTAACAACCAGACGAGCATGATGTGCCGAATGACCTCCTCTCGCTAGTAGAATGTCTTGTGTTCTTATTTAAGGTGCACTGGGGCGTTGTTTTGACGAAGACATTTGGCTTCAATACGATCAAACAGAATTCTGTTCTAATAGCACGTAAGAGGAAGGCATCTACAGAAGTGGCCTGTTTGTTTTAGAAACGTAGCGTTAAATATAATACTTAAATTTGAACTTGCAAGAAGTACCTTTTTTTTTTTAATCCGCTGAACAAATTTATTAAATTATTTCTTAGTGATTTTCAAAATATCTTTAACACTATACAAATGTAAAATGAACACATAGTGTTTAAAATAAAGGAATATAGCATTTGTGTGTATTCCCTAATGTAACACATTACTGTGTTCATTTAACCCTTTGAGTAGTACGAACGTACCGGTATGTTCACTGCTCTCTGGTCCCCAGGGAGTACGAACGGTACGTTCTGCAACTTTAAACTTGAATTACTGAGCTTACAAAACTTTGATAACAATATCTTGTTACACCAAGTTTCTGTAACACCTTTTATTGGTCTCGGCGCCCTCTGCCAGATATTGACTGAATTACATACAATAAACCATCACAAAATGTCAACAGTGTTTGTAAACTGGGCTTAAAAATTGCTCAGTGAGAAAGAAGTATTAGAAGTAATACTGAATTCAGATTGCTCCATGCTTCAAGGAGTATCAAACGCTGAAGCATGAGGCACTCTCACTCCCTCTGACCCCACCACCTGTTTACCCAGATAGAATTTATTCATCTCTCTCTCTCTCTCTCTCTCTCTCTCTCTCTCTCTTGCTTGCTTGTTTCTCTCCCTCTAATTCAGCCTTTTTTTTTAGGACGTGTTGTGGTTGTTCCTGTTTATTTGTTTATTGTCTACCTGTTATTTTTTAGTCAAAACCTTTCCCTAGGACAAAATTAAACAGTGTATTTATTTGTTTTATTTATTGACAGTAAAAATGATTTGTCTGTATTTTGTCAGTATTCATTACATACATACAGACATAATAGCTTTCAGCTTGCTTGTACGCTGTACTTGTAATAATCAAGCGCATGCTTAAGACAGAAAAAAAAATCTCACTCCTGTAGGACCGGCAGTGCATTTTAGAACTCGCTACTCAAAGGGTTAAGAGAAATGTTTTACAGTGTACATGAATCAATCGGGCTAGTCTAGTTTAGCATGATACTCTGTGTTCACTTGTTTTACTTTCTAAAATATTTGCACAGTATAGATTCATGGAGGTGTTATGTTGTATGTGACTTTAAGAACATAAGAAATGTTACAAGCAAGAGGAGGTCCATTTGGCCCATCTTGCTTATTTGGTTGTTTATTGATCCAAGAACCTCATCAAGCCATTTCTCAAAGTAACCGTGTAAATCAGCTTCCACATGTGCTTCATTTTTTCATTCCTTGCTCACATTTTTTAGCACTTCTAAGATACCCCTGTATGTAAAACATCTGGCCTGGTTATAAAAAGACTGCTTCAAGAAAAGTATTTCTGTGTTATTTTATTATATATCAGAATGAAGAGATTCCTTGTAATTGGAGTTTTTGAAGCTGGCTGAAACGAGTTCTCTTTTTAAATAAAGAAAATGGTGTCTTTTACACAGTGTTGTGCTTAGTTACTACTTTTATATTAATTTTATCATCGGTGGCAATGACCTTTAAATACACACAGCCATTTAACATGTAACGGACATAAGATCCAAAGTATGGTGATAGTCTCTAATGTCATGATACTGTGCATGGTGTCGTATCGATACTCCCTAAATGAGGTATCGCTGAAGTGCCGAGCCTTATTCAGTGACAGGCTCAGAAAGACTGATTTGATTGATTGACGGCTTATTAGGGCTGTGAGACATCCCAAAAGAGAGATTGCGTTCTCGGATTTAAGTCCTGAAACTAGAGAGGTCTGGTGCGTAGGGGTTAAACTATTTGAGTTTTATGTAAGTCATTACATTTTTTTTTTTTTCTGGGCTTTCACTTTTTATATACTGTATGAAATTATTGTTTTCGTTACTTTCCAAAATGCTTGGGCTTTTTTTTTTTTTTTCTGTCACAATATGTATATTTACTAGTGTTGTGTGAGGGGAGTCTCATGCACAGTACACAGCCTGCACTAGTGTTGTGTGATACCTCAGTTAGGAGTCTCGACACGATACCATGCACAGTACACAGCCTGCACTAGTACACAGTCTGTGTTGTGTGATACCTCAGTTAGGGAGGAGTCTCGATACGATACCATGCACAGTACACAGTCTGCACTAGTGTTGTGTGATACCTCAGTTAGGAGTCTCGATACGATACCATGCACAGTACACAGTCTGCACTAGTGTTGTGTGATACCTCAGTTAGGAGTCTCGATACGATACCATGCACAGTACACAGTGTGCACTAGTGTTGTGTGATACCTCAGTTAGGAGTCTCGATACGATACCATGCACAGTACACAGCCTGCACTAGTGTTGTGTGATACCTCAGTTAGGAGTCTCGATACGATACCATGCACAGTACACAGTGTGCACTAGTGTTGTGTGATACCTCAGTTAGGAGTCTCGATACGATACCATGCACAGTACACAGCCTGCACTAGTGCTGTGTGATACCTCAGTTAGGAGTCTCGATACGATACCATGCACAGTACACAGCCTGCACTAGTGCTGTGTGATACCTCAGTTAGGGGAGTCTCGATACGATACCATGCACAGTACACAGTCTGCACTAGTGTTGTGTGATACCTCAGTTAGGAGTCTCGATACGATACCATGCACAGTACACAGCCTGCACTAGTGTTGTGTGATACCTCAGTTAGGAGTCTCGATACGATACCATGCACAGTACACAGCCTGCACTAGTGCTGTGTGGTACCTCAGTTAGGAGTCTCGATACGATACCATGCACAGTACACAGCCTGCACTAGTGTTGTGTGATACCTCAGTTAGAGTCTCGACACGATGACCATGCACAGTACACAGCCTGCACTAGTGTTGTGTGATACCTCAGTTGGGAGTCTCGACACGATACCATGCACAGTACACAGCCTGCACTAGTGTTGTGTGTGATACCTCAGTTAGGAGTCTCGACACGATACCATGCACAGTACAGTACACAGCAGCCTGCACTAGTGTTGTGTGATACCTCAGTCGAGGGAGTCTCGATACGATACCATGCACAGTACACAGTCTGCACTAGTGTTGTGTGATACCTCAGTTAGGAGTCTCGATACGATACCATGCACAGTACACAGTCTGCACTAGTGTTGTGTGATACCTCAGTTAGGAGTCTCGATACGATACCATGCACAGTACACAGTGTGCACTAGTGTTGTGTGATACCTCAGGAGCCTCGATACGATACCATGCACAGTACACAGCCTGCACTAGTGTTGTGTGATACCTCAGTTAGGAGTCTCGATACGATACCATGCACAGTACACAGTCTGCACTAGTGTTGTGTGATACCTCAGTTAGGAGTCTCGATACGATACCATGCACAGTACACAGCCTGCACTAGTGTTGTGTGATACCTCAGTTAGGGAGGAGTCTCGATACGATACCATGCACAGTACACAGTCTGCACTAGTGTTGTGTGATACCCTCAGTTAGGGAGTCTCGATACGATACCATGCACAGTACACAGTCTGCACTAGTGTTGTGTGATACCTCAGTTTGGGGGAGTCTCGACACGATACCATGCACAGTACACAGCCTGCACTAGTGTTGTGTGATACCTCAGTTAGGAGTCTCGACACGGTTAGGGAGTCTACGATATGCACAGTACACAGTGTGCACTAGTGTTGTGTGATACCTCAGTTAGGGGGGGAGTCTCGACACGATACCATGCACAGTACACAGCCTGCACTAGTGTTGTTGTGTGATACCTCAGTTAGGTGTCTCGATACGATACCATGCACAGTACACAGTCTGCACTAGTGTTGTGTGATACCTCAGTTAGGAGTCTCGATACGATACCATGCACAGTACACAGTCTGCACTAGTGTTGTGTGATACCTCAGTTAGAGTCTCGACACGATACCATGCACAGTACACAGCCTGCACTAGTGTTGTGTGATACCTCAGTTAGAGTCTCGACACGATACCATGCACAGTACACAGTCTGCACTAGTGTTGTGTGATACCTCAGTTAGAGTCTCGACACGATACCATGCACAGTACACAGTCTGCACTAGTGTTGTGTGATACCTCAGTTAGGGGAGTCTCGATACGATACCATGCACAGTACACAGCCTGCACTAGTGTTGTGTGATACCTCAGTTAGGAGTCTCGACACGACACCATGCACAGTACACAGTGTGCACTAGTGTTGTGTGATACCCAGTTAGGGGGGGAGTCTCGATACGATACCATGCACAGTACACAGCCTGCACTAGTGTTGTGTGATACCTCAGTTAGGTGTCTCGATACGATACCATGCACAGTACACAGTCTGCACTAGTGTTGTGTGATACCTCAGTTAGAGTCTCGACACGATACCATGCACAGTACACAGTGTGCACTAGTGTTGTGTGATACCTCAGTTGGGGAGTCTCGACACGATACCATGCACAGTACACAGCCTGCACTAGTGTTGTGTGATACCTCAGTTAGGGAGTCTCGATCACGATCGACACACGATACCATGCACAGTACACAGTCTGCACTAGTGTTGTGTGATACCTCAGTTGGGGAGTCTCGACACGATACCATGCACAGTACACAGTCTGCACTAGTGTTGTGTGATACCTCAGTTGGGGAGTCTCGACACGATACCATGCACAGTACACAGCCTGCACTAGTGTTGTGTGATACCTCAGTTAGGAGTCTCGATACGATACCATGCACAGTACACAGTGTGCACTAGTGTTGTGTGATACCTCAGTTAGGGGAGCCCTCGACACGATACCATGCACAGTACACAGTCTGCACAGTCTGCACCTAGTGTTCGTGATACCATGATACCAGTCTGTTAGGGGAGTACCTCGAGGAGTCTCGACGATACCATGCACAGTACACAGTCTGCACTAGTGTTGTGTGATACCTCAGTTAGGAGTCTCGACACGATACCATGCACAGTACACAGTCTGCACTAGTGTTGTGTGAGTACACAGTCTGCAGGAGCCTCGTTAGGGGACGACGATACCATGCACAGTACACAGTCTGCACTAGTGTTGTGTGATACCTCAGTTAGGAGTCTCGATACGATACCATGCACAGTACACAGTCTGCACTAGTGTTGTGTGATACCTCAGTTAGGGGGGAGTCTCGATACGATACCATGCACAGTACACAGCCTGCACTAGTGTTGTGTGATACCTCAGTTAGGAGTCTCGATACGATACCATGCACAGTACACAGTCTGCACTAGTGTTGTGTGATACCTCAGTTAGGGAGGAGTCTCGTACACAGATACCATGCACAGTACACAGCCTGCACTAGTGTTGTGTGATACCTCAGTTAGGAGTCTCGATACGATACCATGCACAGTACACAGTCTGCACTAGTGTTGTGTGATACCTCAGTTAGGAGTCTCGATACGATACCGTACACAGTGTGCATTAGTGTTGTGTGATACCTCAGTTAGGAGTCTCGATACGATACCATGCACAGTACACAGTGTGCACTAGTGTTGTGTGATACCTCAGTTAGGAGCCTCGATACGATACCATGCACAGTACACAGCCTGCACTAGTGTTGTGTGATACCTCAGTTAGGGAGGAGTCTCGATACGATACCATGCACAGTACACAGTGTGCATTAGTGTTGTGTGATACCTCAGTTAGGGGGGAGTCTCGATACGATACCATGCACAGTACACAGTCTGCACTAGTGTTGTGTGATACCTCAGTTAGGAGTCTCGATACGATACCATGCACAGTACACAGCCTGCACTAGTGTTGTGTGATACCTCAGTTAGGGAGTCTCGATACGATACCATGCACAGTACACAGTCTGCACTAGTGTTGTGTGATACCTCAGTTAGGAGTCTCGATACGATACCATGCACAGTACACAATCTGCACTAGTGTTGTGTGATACCTCAGTTAGGAGTCTCGATACGATACCATGCACAGTACACAGTGTGCACTAGTGTTGTGTGATACCTCAGTTAGGAGTCTCGATACGATACCATGCACAGTACACAGTCTGCACACGATACCATGCACAGTACACAGCCTGCACTAGTGTTGTGTGATACCTCAGTTAGGAGTCTCGATACGATACCATGCACAGTACACAGTCTGCACTAGTGTTGTGTGATACCTCAGTGAGGAGTCTCGATACGATACCATGCACAGTACACAGTGTGCATTAGTGTTGTGTGATACCTCAGTTAGGAGTCTCGATACGATACCATGCACAGTACACAGTCTGCATTAGTGTTGTGTGATACCTCAGTGAGGAGTCTCGATACGATACCATGCACAGTACACAGTCTGCACTAGTGTTGTGTGATACCTCAGTTAGAGTCACGATACCACGCACAGTACACAGTCTGCACAGTACACAGTTAGGAGTCTCGCATTACAGTACACAGTCTGCACTAGTGTTGTGTGATACCTCAGTTAGAGTCTCGACACGATACCATGCACAGTACACAGTCTGTGCATTAGTGTTGTGTGATACCTCAGTTAGGGGGAGTCTCGACACGATACCATGCACAGTACACAGTCTGCACTTGTGTTGTGTGATACCTCAGTTAGAGTCTCGACTAGTGTTGTGTACCATGCACAGTACACAGTCTGCACTAGTGTTGTGTGATACCTCAGTTAGGGGAGTCTCGATACGATACCATGCACAGTACACAGTCTGCACTAGTGTTGTGTGATACCTCAGTTAGGGGGAGTCTCGATACGATACCATGCACAGTACACAGTCTGCACTAGTGTTGTGTGATACCTCAGTTAGAGTCTCGATACGATACCATGCACAGTACACAGTCTGCACTAGTGTTGTGTGATACCTCAGTTAGGAGTCTCGATACGATACCATGCACAGTACACAGTCTGCACTAGTGTTGTGTGATACCTCAGTTAGGAGTCTCGATACGATACCATGCACAGTACACAGTCTGCACTAGTGTTGTGTGATACCTCAGTTAGGAGCCTCGATACGATACCATGCACAGTACACAGTCTGCACTAGTGTTGTGTGATACCAGTTCAGTTAACACGGGAGGAGTCTCGATACGATACCATGCACAGTACACAGTCTGCACTAGTGTTGTGTGATACCTCAGTTAGGGAGGAGTCTCGATACGATACCATGCACAGTACACAGTGTGCACTAGTGTTGTGTGATACCTCAGTTAGGGAGCCTCGATACGATACCATGCACAGTACACAGCCTGCACTAGTGTTGTGTGATACCTCAGTTAGGAGTCTCGATACGATACCATGCACAGTACACAGTCTGCACTAGTGTTGTGTGATACCTCAGTTAGGGGGGAGTCTCGATACGATACCATGCACAGTACACAGTCTGCACTAGTGTTGTGTGATACCTCAGTTAGGAGCCTCGATACGATACCATGCACAGTATCATGATATTCATACTATCACCATACTTTGGATCGTATATCCATTACATGTTAAATGGTACAATATATGTTTAAATGTATGTTTTATTTTCCTGCTGAAAACCAGTTCCAGTGTATTCATAGGTCATTGCCACTGGGTCTGGGAGTAGCTTACCCTCTGATTTTAACACAGAGTAAAATGTATTTTCAGGGGGTAAAATACAACCTTACCTTTCATGAGTAATCTTGTTAAATACTGTACAATCTTTGATAGTAATGGGGTAGGCCTTCCATGTTAAATGCTATGTTACTTTGAACTACTGTACAACCACGAGTGTGTTCTGCAAGTCCATCAGCTCAGCGCATCGACGTACAATATCACATTGACTGCAAATGAATTACGTTACTTATATTTTAACATTACATTCTTAAACTCGGTGATCATGTTAAAACCTCAATATAAAGCCATACAGATAAATAAAATAAGGAAATGCATTAATCAGATAGAAAAGTTTGTTTACTGTTGTAGGCACCTTATTTTAGTGGTTGCCTCTGACGATGCTTCCAGTTGGATTTGTAGCTGGACTGGGGTGTTTATACCTCGACCTGTGAATTTTTCTTATTCTTACTGTGATTGGCTGCAAAGACAACAGGTAGACAAGCTGTGCAGCAGAATTGTTATGTGTATTTTCACACATTCAATTGAAATTTGGTGTGTATTTCCTGATTTTTTTTTTTTTTTTTTTTTTAATGTGTATAAACTGCAGGTACGCAGCTTATCTGGACTGCTGGCCACTGACTGTAAAATTCAAATAAAACTGGTGAGAAAGCGCAACACTTGGGGTAAAAGACACCATTATCTTTATTTCTTACCTATAAAAAGAGACCTGTGGCGTTTCGACTGGCTTCAAATAGTCCAATTACAAGGAATCTCTTAATTCTTATAGATAACAAAATAACACAGAAATACTTTCCTGAAAGCAGACTTTTTATAACTAGAACAGAAGACATGTTTACTAGCGAGAGGAGGCCATTCGGCACATCATGTTCGCCTGGTTAAAAATCTGCAAAGAAAGTAAATGAAGCAAAAGACAACCACTCTGGCTGCTGTAATAAACTGTGTGTTTTTATTGCTTTCATGCTGAATCTGCAGCCGCCTGCGTTAGTGGACTTTTGCAGTGTGACTCGGAAGCTCCTGAAAGCATCACACAGGGCTCTTAATTGGCAAGGTCAAAATGGCCTTGTTAAATAAATGTGTAGAGGGCACCCAGGCCACTAAACTGAAGTCAAGGCTGAAATGTAGGATGTTTTGTCCTTTTGCTTGATTCATACATAAAGCTAATTATTGAGCACAAAAAGAAACAACACAGTTTAACTTTTATAACGATTTGGTTATTCAGAAAATGCCTTTTTTTTTTTTTTTTTTTTTTAAATGTCAACCAGCAGCCTAGACTGGGGCCTGTGAGGACAGCTCCCTGTGCTGAAGCCAGGCATTGGCTTTTATCACTCATCCATGGGAGAATTTGTGTTCAATTTTAACAGCATATATTCTACTCCGTTTAACAAACTAACCTCAAATCTCGTTCCCGCGTGTAACATACAAGAGTCACTGTGTTGCATTTATGGGTGAACTGAAACAACAAGATAAGATGGACCAATAATAATACTAAACACTGTAATACAATGCAGAATAGTATTTCCTACTGTTTTTGTTTTTGTCAGACGTACAGTACTAAAAACAAAATCTACGGATGTAACTAAACAATCTAGGATTGTATGCATTACAACATATAGCCCTGCATCTAAGACAATTGAGGATCTCATTTTGAAACATTGGAACATTATTGCTTCGGATAGTTGGTTACCGATAGAGTTTAATACACCGCCATTGTTTTGTTTTAAGAGAGATAGAAATCTCAAAGATCTTTTAGTAAGAGTGGATCATTATAAGCCTACACCTACCTGCCACTTTGGTATTCTACCAGGGTACTATCATTGTCATAATTGTGCACAATGTAACAATACTTACAAAACTGACACCTTCCGGCACCCCCACACAGGTACAACAATTAAAGTTAGAGGTGTAATCAATTGCAGTACCCAAAATGTGATTTTGTCCATGTGGACTTGCACATGTAGGAAAAACTAGCAGAACTTTAAAAACATGAATATCACAGCATAAGTGCTATTAGACGGATAGACATGACCTCCGTGGTTGCTAAACATTTTCATGAGTATAAGCGCAATGTTGCCTACTTGAATAGAAAGAATTAATAGACCTAGGAGGGGAGGGAATGTAGATAGGCTGTTATTACAAAGAGAGTGTCTTGTTTTATCTGCACTTTGCGAAAACATATTAACCCAGTCAGTGATGATACCAGCACTAGTATAGCAGTGTGTGTGACACCAGCACCACTAGAGCAGTGTGTGTGACACCAGCACCACTAGAGCAGTGTGTGTGACACCAGCACCACTAGAGCAGTGTGTGTGACACCAGCACCAGTATAGCAGTGTGTGTGACACCAGCACCACTAGAGCAGTGTGTGTGACACCAGCACCAGTATAGCAGTGTGAGGTGATACCAGCACCAGTATAGCAGTGTGTGTGACACCAGCACCACTATAGCAGTGTGTGTGACACCAGCACCAGTATAGCAGTGTGTGTGACACCAGGCAGAGCAGTGTGTGACACCAGCACCAGTATAGCAGTGTGTGTGACACCAGCACCACTAGAGCAGTGTGAGGTGATACCGGCACCACTATAGCAGTGTGTGTGACACCAGCACCAGTATAGCAGTGTGTGTGACACCAGCACCACTATAGCAGTGTGTGTGACACCAGCACCAGTATAGCAGTGTGTGTGACACCAGCACCACTATAGCAGTGTGAGGTGATACCGGCACCACTAGAGCAGTGTGGAGGTGATACCAGCACCAGTATAGCAGTGTGTGTGACACCAGCACCAGTATAGCAGTGTGTGTGACACCAGCACCACTATAGCAGTGTGAGGTGATACCGGCACCACTATAGCAGTGTGTGTGACACCAGCACCAGTATAGCAGTGTGTGTGACACCAGCACCACTATAGCAGTGTGAGGTGACACCGGCACCACTATAGCAGTGTGAGGTGATACCAGCACCAGTATAGCAGTGTGTGTGACACCAGCACCACTATAGCAGTGTGAGGTGACACCGGCACCACTATAGCAGTGTGAGGTGATACCAGCACCAGTATAGCAGTGTGTGTGACACCAGCACCAGTATAGCAGTGTGTGTGACACCAGCACCACTATAGCAGTGTGAGGTGACACCGGCACCACTATAGCAGTGTGAGGTGATACCAGCACCAGTATAGCAGTGTGTGTGACACCAGCACCACTATAGCAGTGTGAGGTGACACCAGCACCACTATAGCAGTGTGAGGTGACACCGGCACCACTAGAGCAGTGTGAGGTGATACCAGCACCAGTATAGCAGTGTGTGACACCAGCACCAGTATAGCAGTGTGTGTGACACCAGCACCACTATAGCAGTGTGAGGTGACACCGGCACCACTAGAGCAGTGTGAGGTGATACCAGCACCAGTATAGCAGTGTGTGTGACACCAGCACCACTATAGCAGTGTGAGGTGACACCGGCACCACTATAGCAGTGTGAGGTGATACCAGCACCACTATAGCAGTGTGTGTGACACCAGCACCACTATAGCAGTGTGAGGTGACACCGGCACCACTATAGCAGTGTGAGGTGATACCAGCACCAGTATAGCAGTGTGTGTGACACCAGCACCAGTATAGCAGTGTGTGTGACACCAGCACCACTATAGCAGTGTGAGATGATACCAGCACCACTATAGCAGTGTGTGTGACACCAGCACCACTATAGCAGTGTGAGATGATACCGGCACCACTATAGCAGTGTGAGGTGATACCAGCACCACTATAGCAGTGTGAGATGATACCGGCACCAGTATAGCAGTGTGAGGTGATACCAGCACCACTATAGCAGTGTGTGACACCAGCACCACTATAGCAGTGTGAGATGATACCGGCACCACTATAGCAGTGTGTGTGACACCAGCACCACTATAGCAGTGTGTGTGACACCAGCACCAGTATAGCAGTGTGTGTGACACCAGCACCACTATAGCAGTGTGAGATGATACCGGCACCACTATAGCAGTGTGTGTGACACCAGCACCACTATAGCAGTGTGAGATGATACCGGCACCACTATAGCAGTGTGAGGTGATACCAGCACCACTATAGCAGTGTGAGATGATACCGGCACCAGTATAGCAGTGTGAGGTGATACCAGCACCACTATAGCAGTGTGTGTGACACCAGCACCACTATAGCAGTGTGAGATGATACCGGCACCACTATAGCAGTGTGTGTGACACCAGCAGCACTAGAGCAGTGTGAGGTGACACCAGCACCACTATAGCAGTGTGTGTGACACCAGCACCACTATAGCAGTGTGAGGTGATACCAGCACCACTAGAGCAGTGTGTGTGACACCGGCACCAGTATAGCAGTGTGAGGTGATACCAGCACCACTATAGCAGTGTGAGGTGATACCAGCACCACTATAGCAGTGTGTGTGACACCAGCACCACTAGAGCAGTGTGAGGTGATACCAGCACCACTAGAGCAGTGTGTGTGACACCAGCACCACTATAGCAGTGTGAGATGATACCGGCACCACTATAGCAGTGTGAGATGATACCGGCACCACTATAGCAGTGTGAGGTGATACCGGCACCACTATAGCAGTGTGAGGTGATACCAGCACCACTAGAGCAGTGTGAGGTGATACCAGCACCACTAGAGCAGTGTGAGGTGATACCAGCACTACTAGAGCAGTGTGTGTGACACCAGCACCACTAGAGCAGTGTGAGGTGATACCAGCACCACTATAGCAGTGTGTGTGACATCAGCACCAGTATAGCAGTGTGAGGTGATACCAGCACCACTAGAGCAGTGTTGTGTGACACCAGCACCACTAGAGCAGTGTGAGGTGATACCAGCACCACTAGAGCAGTGTGAGGTGATACCAGCACCACTATAGCAGTGTGTGTGACATCAGCACCAGTTTAGCAGTGTGAGGTGATACCAGCACCACTATAGCAGTGTGTGTGACACCAGCACTACTAGAGCAGTGTGAGGTGATACCAGCACCACTAGAGCAGTGTGAGGTGATACCAGCACCACTATAGCAGTGTGTGTGTGACATCAGCACCAGTTTAGCAGTGTGAGGTGATACCAGCACCACTATAGCAGTGTGTGTGACACCAGCACCACTAGAGCAGTGTGAGGTGATACCAGCACCACTATAGCAGTGTGAGGTGATACCAGCACCACTAGAGAAGTGTGTGTGACACCAGCACCACTAGAGCAGTGTGTGTGACATCAGCACCAGTTTAGCAGTGTGTGTGACACCAGCACTACTAGAGCAGTGTGAGGTGATACCAGCACCACTAGAGCAGTGTGAGGTGATACCAGCACCACTATAGCAGTGTGTGTGACATCAGCACCAGTTTAGCAGTGTGAGGTGATACCAGCACCACTATAGCAGTGTGTGTGACACCAGCACCACTATAGCAGTGTGTGTGACACCAGCACCACTAGAGCAGTGTGAGGTGATACCAGCACCACTAGAGCAGTGTGTGTGACACCGGCACCAGTATAGCAGTGTGAGGTGATACCAGCACCACTATAGCAGTGTGTGTGACACCGGCACCAGTATAGCAGTGTGAGGTGATACCAGCACCACTATAGCAGTGTGTGTGACACCAGCACCACTAGAGCAGTGTGAGGTGATACCAGCACCACTAGAGCAGTGTGAGGTGATACCAGCACCACTAGAGCAGTGTGAGGTGATACCGGCACCACTAGAGCAGTGTGTGACACCGGCACCAGTATAGCAGTGTGAGGTGATACCAGCACCACTATAGCAGTGTGTGTGACACCAGCACCACTAGAGCAGTGTGAGGTGATACCAGCACCACTATAGCAGTGTGTGTGACACCAGCACCACTATAGCAGTGTGAGGTGATACCAGCACCACTAGAGCAGTGTGTGTGACACCGGCACCAGTATAGCAGTGTGAGGTGATACCGGCACCGCTAGAGCAGTGTGAGGTGACACCGGCACCGCTAGAGCAGTGTGTGTGACACCGGCACCAGTATAGCAGTGTGTGTGACACCGGCACCACTATAGCAGTGTGAGGTGATACCAGCACCACTAGAGCAGTGTGTGTGACACCGGCACCAGTATAGCAGTGTGAGGTGATACCGGCACCGCTAGAGCAGTGTGAGGTGACACCGGCACCGCTAGAGCAGTGTGAGGTGACACCGGCACCGCTAGAGCAGTGTGTGTGACACCGGCACCGCTAGAGCAGTGTGTGTGACACCGGCACCAATAGATCAGTGGGCACAGCTACACTCGGGCTAAGCCACTACCGTGCCGTGCAGTAATCCGACTACACCACATCTATAAAAAAGAGCAACTAAAATGTTTCCCAAATTTTACCCTAGTTTAACAGCACATGTTACTTTATTGAGACAGAGCAATGCATGAACCACAAGAAGAGCAGAGAGCAAGCAAAAATGGAGTTCAATGTTTTTAATAAGATAAAACATGCTTTTGTGCATTTACAAAAAATTGAATCTCAAATGGATCCTGGCTTCAGAAACGTTAGGCACGTTAGTTAACATCAGCTGAACAAGTTTGACACTGTTGTTCTAAGTCAGCATCACAGATTGTGAAGCACTAAAGGGCACCTAGCAGTAAAACAATCCATTTAGTTACATTGGTGAATTGGAGATATGGTTGAGGACTCCGTCCACAATCTCGTCTCCCAATGAAGTTCAGATACCAAGCATCAGGCACGTATTCCATTGGCTAAATAATCCCATTCCCACAGCTATCAAAGAAAGGAAGTGGATTTTCATTTTATAGGCTAAACAATCCCGTAGGAGCCATTCTAGCTCTGCCCCTACCCCTCTCACTACAGGCAGAGGCACTGCTGGGCTAAGTATGTAGCAGCAGCGGCAACACATGAGCTACAATTGCTATATGCAGATACACCCCCCCGCCAGTACACGCTACAGTTCATGAACTTCACACACAGAGTAGCAATTTCTCAAAAACCCTACCAGCCCGGCATCCATGCTCACACAAACTGCTTGTTATCCTGAACATCCTCCCTGCTCTCCCCTCATTCTTCTTAATGAAGCTTTATGAAATATTCAGCTACAAACAATTGGACTAATTAATCAATTACAACGCGATCTCCTTACACGCATTCACACGTGCTTTAAAAAAACATATCAATGTTAAATAATCAAAGTGCAATAGAAAAATGAAACCTCTTAAATTATAAATACAAAATAAAGTGCAAAGAAAGCTTAACCCTGTTACACTGGCAATGTGAAATCCAGTGCAGTTAACATGAAAACTAGTGCACTGCTAGGCAGAACGACATACAGACTAGCTTCCTTTGAAACATTGTATGAGGTGCATCACTGTGTTCTTGTATGTAGTCTTGTGTGGTTTTGACTGCCTGAAGGTCCGATATTGAAGAACAGGATGATGAACTGTATGAAATGAACGGAAAGCCGCAACTTGCAGAGTCAATTTTATAGAGCCTACAGTTATATCATTGTGACAGGGAGCCGGGTCGCTGGTTCCTGAGCAAGTGTGTATGCTCAGAGAAATCAGCTGCGACGCCCCAGCCGGAGAGGCTTTTGCTTAAACAACCAGCTGAGCGGGAGGCTCGCCCTGAGCTAAGCTGATCTGGAGTTCCGGATTGGCTGTGGGGCATGCCTGGGGATGAGCGCAAAGCTCAAATAGCTGCTGTGCTACAGCTCGGGGCTGCTGCAAGGCCATTGCTGTACAGACGGGTGCTGAATGGGAGCGTGTTTGTTTACATCCAGGAGGGAAGCGTCCGCTCTGCAGGAACTACTACCACAGAGCCCTTTAACTGCAAGACGAGGCCTGTGGAGGCGATTGCCCAGCCAGGACCGTCAGAACGACCCGGAGTCGCTGGGAGGCGGGACTTCGGAAACAACAGAACAGAAGTAGGTCAGCTTAGGGGATGTGGATCCCAAAACAGTATAGAGAGGTTTACCGTAGAGTAGCAGGTTCCTGGAGCGGGATGTTCCGTTTAGTGGGACTAGCGCGCAGGCTTTTATTTTTAGCTTTGTGTTTGTTTTGTTTTCTTTATTAAATGTGACACTAGGTCTGTCATTGCTGGTACCCTAGTGTCCATACTGTGTTTAAATTAAATCTGCGTGCCTGAGCGGCATATCAGCATCCATGCTCTGTGTCTCTCAGTATTTTCCAGTGACTACCCACACATGTAACACATTCCCTCTTACAATCATGATTAAAGAAAATATACAAACGATGGCTGTGCCTTCGCATAGCACACACAGCGCTGGCATTATACACTGTATTTATTAACATCGTTCTTTTAAACAAGTCCAATCACCTCTAAACAATGTAAATCACATCAGCACAGAACTCAAGATAGAACCAGCAAACTGCACAAGAATTCCCTTCCTCTGTGATATTTGTATTGATTAGAAGTGATGTGTCACCCGGTTTGGTGTGTTTCAGAATGTTATCTCTTCAGGGAACCAAAAGTCAGCCACTTATCCATATTAGAGACTTTGAAGTTATATTCAAAATGATTAACTTATAAATTCAGTGCACAGTATTGTCATAACACGAGGCAGAAACCATCACAAATCGAAATTGTTTTTAAACATCCGGTATTCTACGACAGCCACTAGATGGTGGAAAAGAAAGAATACATGCACAGCTTGCTCCATGTTCCCGAAGACAAATGAACACACACAAACTGCTTTGACGTGTCACTGGCAGACTGCTCGCGTACCACAGTTTGGGAACCGCTGCTCTACAGAACTTGCCTGTGCTGATCCTGCATTGTGTTAGCTCAGTGTGTCTCAGTCTGCATCTCTAGTTGTGTCACACAGCTTTAATTAACAGATCTTGTGTTGTTTTCCAGGGAAATGAAGATGAGATTCCTGGGGAGGACCTGTCTCATTGTCTTGAGTTTGCTACCAGCTGTTTCTACACAAGGTGAGAGGGACTGTATAAATGAAACTGATGAAGAGACAACCTGCTATCTCTAACATGAAGATATTTAATCAGGAAAGATCCATTGAGATAAAATATTTAACTGTCAGTGTGTTTATTGTCTGTGTGGATGTATAGCATTGAGCTCAAAGAACTTCCAGGAGGAGCACCAACCCTACATACAGCTCGCAAATACTTATTCTACTGAAGATGCTTTTTTAAGAAACAGGTTTTTTATGTTTTTTTATTGCCTAACCTTGTCTTTTCTTTTTCAGATGCATGGCGTGTCGTTGGCTCTGATCAGCCTGTCATTGCTGAGCCTGGTGATGATGTCATCCTGCCCTGTCACATTTCACCCAGACTCAGTGCTGTGGACATGGAAGTGAGGTGGTTCAAGGACAGATTCGACACGCCTGTTCATTTATATCTGAACCAAAATGATCAGCCAGGAGCACAGGACAGTGCTTACCGGGGCCGCACTGCTCTCCCTCCCTCTGCACTGCAGACAGGCGATATCTCTCTGCATCTGAGAAACCTCCAGCCCGCTGACACAGGCGTCTATACCTGCTCAGCTGATAATCATGATGAAGAAGGGCTTACTGAACTGATAGTTACAGGTAGTGTTTGATACAAATTGTAGGAACTTTATCTAAGATTATATAATTCTCCAGTTAGACCCCACATAATATCACCAATTCTGGTCACTTTATTACCTTGAATATCTAATAAGATACAGAGGAGCTAGGCCCTCCACATGATGTGATAATATGAGCTCTGAGGACAGAATAGTGCAGTCTAGAATAAAGGCTTAGCATTGAAGTTACATTTAAAAATAGTCTGAAATTAGTATGTGAAACTTGTCACAGGGATTAGTACAAGTATGCACCCAATGGAAGGTAGGCATTTACATCAAGAACAGTTTACTACTGAACCCTCTCAACACTAAACACAGAATGGTTTTATATGTATCCTGTTTGATGATCCCTACACTTGAAGATAAAAAAATCAAATTGCCATGTTGTGCTTTTAATAATTCTGCACAATACATGTCTGTGTGGCTTGGATTGATAATGCTGCCCTACTGGCCTGCCTGTACCAACACATGGCTGGTTTAATGGACTGGAAACACTGTTAAATACTCTCTCTACTCCCTGACAGCTCTGGGGACCCAGCCCTCAAACTGTGGACTCTAAACAAGGAGAGCAGACCTGGCTGGTGTATCTATCTGTGTGTGTCTCACTGTCTCTATTCCCTGACAGTCTATCTGTGTGTGTCTCACTGTCTCTATTCCCTGACAGCTCTGGGGACCCAGCCCTCAATATCTATGGACTCTACACAAGGAGAGCAGACCCAGCTGGTGTGCAGATCAGAGGGGTGGTACCCTGAACCTGAAGTGATCTGGAGAGACAGGGATGGAAACAATGTGACGTCACTGTCCAGCCCAACACTGCTGAGTGACAGTCGGGGACTCCTCAGTGTCAGCAGCTACATCAAAATCAAACAGCAATCCAACGTGTTTTCCTGTCTGGTTAGAAGTAAAACACCCAAACCAGACTGGGAATCCAAACTCCACATATCCAGTGAGTATCACATGTTTGTGGATTGAGCCTGACTGACACTGACCATAGATTACACTCACCATGATGGGGCATCAACATCTGAATCAAACACATGAACTAGTGGACCAGTCAATATCTGAATCAAACACATGAACTAGTGGGCCAGTCAATATCTGAATCAAACACATGAACTAGTGGACCAGTCCATATCTGAGTCAATGAAGGGGTGTGGTCAGTGTTGGGAGGGGTGTGTGGAATGCTCACTATGAGGGGGTGTGGTCAGTGTTGGGGGTGTGTGGAATGCTCACTATGAGGGGGTGGTCAGTGTTGGGAGGGGTGTGTGGAATGCTCACTATGAGGGTGTGTGGAATGCTCACTATGAGGGGGTGTGGTCAGTGTTGGGAGGGGTGTGTGGAATGCTCACTATGAGGGGTGTAGTTCAGTGTTGGGAGGGGTGTGTGGAATGCTCACTATGAGGGGTGTGTCTCAGTGTTGGGAGGTGTGTGGAATGCTCACTATGAGGGGTGTGGTCAGTGTTGGGAGGTGTGTGGAATGCTCACTATGAGGGGGGTGTGGTCAGTGTTGGGAGGGGTGTGTGGAATGCTCACTATGAGGGGTGTGGTCAGTGTTGGGAGGGGTGTGTGGAATGCTCACTATGAGGGGGTGTGGTCAGTGTTGGGAGGTGTGTGGAATGCTCACTATGAGGGGTGTGTTCAGTGTTGGGAGGGGTGTGGAATGCTCACTATGAGGGGGGGGTGTGGCTCAGTGTTGGGAGGGGTGTGGAATGCTCACTATGAGGGGGTGTGGTTCAGTGTTGGGAGGGGTGTGTGGAATGGTCACTATGAGGGGTGTGGTTCAGTGTTGGGAGGGGTGTGGAATGCTCACTATGAGGGGGTGTGGCTCAGTGTTGGGAGGGGTGTGGAATGCTCACTATGAGGGGTGTGGTCAGTGTTGGGAGGGGGTGTGTGGAATGCTTACTATGAGGGGTGTGGTCAGTGTTGGGAGGGGTGTGTGGAATGCTCACTATGAGGGGGTGTGGTTCAGTGTTGGGAGGGGTGTGTGGAATGGTCACTATGAGGGGTGTGGTTCAGTGTTGGGAGGGGTGTGTGGAATGCTCACTATGAGGGGGTGTGTCTCAGTGTTGGGAGGGGGGTGTGTGTTCCAGTGTGTTGAGCTGCTGTGTTGTTTTCCAGGTGATTTTTTCCCAGGAGTCTCTGGATGGATGGTGGCTTTCTTCTTGACTTTAGCTCTCAGTATTGGAGCCATTCCTCTGCTGGTGATCCAATGGAGAAGAATGGATGGTATGAACTTTATCATTATCATGAGTCATTTCATATAGCTCTGTGCATTTTAAACATGTCAAACGGGTTTACAATAATATGGACTGTTCTGTTTTTCTTCTAGCCATGGAGAGAAAGGCTGAACTTCTGGGTAAGTAAAGCACTTAATGAATAGATGCTGAAAATTGCTCAGAACCGCCTGGCAATGCATCTCCTGCAGTCCACATTAACAAATAGATAGCTGTCTTATTTATTCTGTTATTTTGATCTCTGTGCTGCTGATTCAGTTTGAGTCACACTTTGTCATTGTGTTGTTGGTACATTGCTATTGTTTATATACATTACTATTGTTTTTACATTGCTATTGTTTATATACAGTGCCGTGGAAAAGTATTTGCCCCCGTCTGATTTTCTGCATTTTTGCATATTTTTGACACTGAATGTTATCAGATCTTCAACCAAAATCTAATATTAGATAAAAGTGACCCTGAGTGAACAAATGACACAAAAATTGATACATATTTCATTTATTTATTTATTAAAGAAAGTTATGCAACACCGAATGCCCCTGTGTGAAAAAGTAATTTGCAGAACTGCTTCAACTCGGTGACGTTTGTAGGTTTTCGAACATGAACTGCTCGTTTCAGGTCCTGCCACAACATCTCTATGGGGTTTAGGTCTGGACTTTGATTAGGCCATTCCAAAACTTAAAATTTCTTGTTCTTCAACCATTCTGGTGTAGACTTGCTTGTGTGTTTCGGATCATTGTCTTGCTGCATGACCGAGCTGCGCTTCAGCTCATGGACGGATGGCCTGACATTCTCCTGTAGAATTCTCTGATACAGAGCAGAATTCATGGTTCCTTCAATGATGGCAAGGCGTCCAGGTCCTGATACAACAAAGCATCCCCAAACCATGACACTACCACCACCATGCTTGACCGTTGGTATGAAGTTCTTACTGTGGAATGCAGTGTTTGGTTTTCGCCAGACACATAACGGGCCCATGTCGGCCAAAAGTTCCACTTTTGACTCATCTGTCCGAGAACATTGTTCCAGAACTTGAGGATCATCCAGGTGCTTTTTGGCAAACTTGAGACGAGCATTCATGTTCTTCTTAGTGAGCAATGGTTTTTGCTACCTGCCATGAATCCCATTTTTGCCCAGTGTCTTCTGATGGTGGAGTCATGAACACTGACCTTAGCCGAGGCTTAAAAGAGGCCTGCAGATCCCTGGATGTTGTTCTAGGGTTCCTTGTGACTTCCTGGATGATTTTACGTTTGCTCTTGGAGCGATTTCGGCAGGATGGCCACTCCTGGAAAGATTTACTACTGTCCCAAACTTTCTCCATTTGGACAATATGGCTCTGACTGTGGTTCGGTGGAGTCCCAGAGCCTTAGAAATGGCTTTGTAACCCTTTCCAGACTGATAAGCATCAACAACTTTTTTCTGGAGGTCATCAGAATTTCTTTTGTTCGTGGCATGATGTGCCTCTAGAACCTGTGTGCTGACAACTTCACTCTGATGGTAAGGGCCAAAGTCAGTCAGATTTATATTGGGCAGGGCTGGCCCAAATCAGGCCTGGTTGTTAACCAAAGTACTCTAACAGCTGACCCTAATTATCCCTTTAATTGGATTGAGTTAACTAGGGAGGGCAATAACTTTTTCTCATCTGAAGATTGCGTGTTTGATTACCTTGCACACCAAACAAATGAAAGAAGCACCAAACTTTGGTGTCATTTTTTCTCTCAGACTCCCTCTATATACTACTACAACCCACAAACAAATCTGACCAAATTCAATGTTAAAAATGTGCAAAAATGCAGAAAATCAGACAGGGCAAATAGTTTTTTACGGCACTGTACATTGCAATTGTTTATATGCATTGCAATTTTTTTATTTTTACATTGCTATTGTTTATATACATTGTAATTGTCCTTGTATTGTTTTCCAGGACCCCCTTGTAAACGAGACATTGGTCTCAATGGGTACATCTCCTGGTTAAATAAATTAATCTTTTAAAATTGAAATTTTAAAAAAAGCTGTGGTTTTTTGGACACAAAGGTTTAGGAATATAAATATTTCTTTATGGAGGGATGTTGAAAATTGTAGCAATTTTAGATTTGATGTTTTATGTACTTAAGACAGCAGATTCATTTTCACATGGACATCCTGTTCATTTAACTGGTTGTGTTTTTTATACTGCAATTTAATCTGTGCTGGAGCTAAAATAATCACACACTGTTCTGTCTGATTCATTTGAATCTGTACTGGAGCTGAAATAACCACACACTGTTCTGTCTGATTCATTTTAATCTACTGGAGCTGAAATAACCACACACTGTTCTGTCTGATTCATTTTAATCTGCACTGGAGCTGAAATAACCACACACTGTTCTGTCTGATTCATTTTAATCTGCACTGGATCTGAAATAACCACACACTGTTCTGTCTGATCTATTTTAATCTGTACTGAGCTGAAATAACCACACACTGTTCTGTCTGATTCATTTTAATCTGTACTGGAGCTGAAATAACCACACACCGTTCTGTCTGATTCATTTTAATCTGTACTGGAGCTGAAATAACCACACACTGTTCTGTCTGATTCATTTTAATCTGTACTGGAGCTGAAATAACCACACACTGTTCTGTCTGATCCATTTTAATCTGTACTGGAGCTGAAATAACCACACACTGTTCTGTCTGATTCATTTTAATCTGTACTGGAGCTGAAATAACCACACACTGTTCTGTCTGATTCATTTTAATCTGTACTGGAGCTGAAATAACCACACACTGTTCTGTCTGATTCATTTTTTTAGCTGTTCAACACCTTCGTGAGGAACTTGGTAAGAATTGTTTTTATAACTTTTTTCAGAATTACCATAAAGCTTCATGTCCTATCTGTCTGTATGCCTGTGTTGGCTTTCTGTTCTTCTATCTGTTAGCTTTCTATCATTCTGTCTGTCTAGTGAAATCATGGTTTCAGAATCTCTTCAGAATTGGGCCCACAACTCCATGTGTGCATGCAGACCATCACTACTGGACCTGCTCCAGGATATCTTATGTCAGTTACAGTTAGACTAACTTGCTTGATACAGAGTGATCTATTATTCAGTGGTATTCAAAAGGTGATTTTACACCTCAGTGTTCAGAATGTAATCCAGCTCTCTTCTTTTCACAGAGTCTATGAAGCGAGAGGTCCTTAAATCAGGTATGTAGACTGTGTGGAAAACCACAGCCTGACTCACCCCAGCACAGCCCTGCCGGTGTGTGCTACACATCTTCTGAACTGTAGAAAGTACAGGAGGAGTGATTGTAAAATAATGCTCTCTTTATTTCTGTGTTCTAGAATGGAAGTGGATCCTCAGCTCAGCAGGTATGTGTCTCTTCAATGGATTCCTTTCACAGTGAAGTGTAAAAGAGCAGCGAGGAGCCCCGTCTCACTCACTGTGTTTACATCTATATTTACATTGTGTCCCATTTAAACCTCTGTGCACTCCCAGCTCAGCAACGCCAGCCTTGTGTGCCTCCCAAAGGAAACACTGAAAAGGAGAGGAGAAAGTGTGTTTAGTTATAATGCCCCAGATTGTGAACTCACTGTGAAGTGAAGATCACATGTAGACACTGCAGGGGTCCATATCTTACACTTTGACATGCATCTAGAGAACTGCTGATCTGATTGTGATGAAACTTGGTACAGACATTCTTTTTACACATTATTAAGAGTGTCCCAATCTGAGCCTGTCTGCACCTCTCCTCTCATGAGTGTGCCCCTCCCTCTATCCTTTCCTGTTCTCTTCAAAGGGGATGCATATCCCAGGTGATGTCCTATAGGTTGGGATTCTGATTTCAGTTTTTGTACCGGCTTTTCTCCTGTCCTTTTAATTCAGTTGATCCTAGTTGAGCTGTTCGTGTCGCTTCAATCACAGCTGAGAAACGGGTTCATATAAACCATCTCATTAAAATAAAAAAGATTCTGTTGAAACAACTAAATGGTCTTTAAATCGCCAAGCCTTAATTATTGATTAACAAGCAGAACATATAAACAAGATTGCAACATTAATGACTATTTTTTTATTAAAGGTAGAATGAACAATAAAGTATTTTCTGCTGGACACACTTTATTACAGTCGTTAAAGGGGAACCCAAATGCAAAAAATGATCTTCCTATTTGATTTGATATAAAAACACAAATATAGGATTGTTTTATGACTGCTTTTTGGGTTACAAATAAGCGATCCAGTA
Organism: Huso huso; assembly: GCA_036884735.1. Lineage (NCBI taxonomy): Eukaryota > Metazoa > Chordata > Actinopteri > Acipenseriformes > Acipenseridae > Huso > Huso huso. Next base: position 9,411,927 of record CM072704.1, on the reverse strand, counting down.
GGTTTCTATCCAACAAGGAAATAGATGGTGAAATCTGACTTGTGATGTCACAGAGTGAACTCGGTGGGCGGAAAGATGGTGAATATTATTGAAAACACGTTGATAAGAAGCTGTGATTTCACTGACTGTACTACCTCAGAAGTTAATGAAATGATGAGTGTAATGGGGGAGGGGCAGTGTTCTTTGATGACAGCGGGCTCGTTGTTGCTGTGTGTGGCATACAGCCATATCAATTTGAGCCGTGCGGTGGAAACCGAAAGCAACGCATCTGACTAAAGCGAAGTCGGACATGGCGGTACATCGCCACATAACAGATTGGTAAGTTTTATTTGTATTACTACTACCACGTATAAACTAACTGCATGCCAATTGATCTGAAGTAATCTGTTTTTATTAAATGTAATTAAATGTTATTAAAAACAACTACAGTGGCACATTCAATCCCGGTGCACTGCTGTTTGCACACTTGAGCAAGGTAGACATCACTGGGTCACATTGCTAGTAAAAAGTGCCCAGCTGTATAAATTGGTATAAATCTAAGTCGCTTTGGATAAAAGCGTCAGCCAAATTAATAATGTGGTTTAAATTTCCCTTCCTTGACACTTGCAGAGGTGACCTACCCTTCCTATTATGATGGATTGCAAAACAAATGATTATTATTATTATTATTATTATTATTATTATTATTTACCTTCATTGTTATTTATGTTTGTTAAATGTCTTTCTTTTAAATACTCTTGTTTTAGGCTTGGTACTTTTCAACGTTTATGAACTGTTCCCTTTACCTTCCTTTTATAACTGTTAACTAGCATTGTTAATCCATGTCCATTTCTTAATTAAATCAAGGATATCTGGTGATGTCCAAACAATTTCAGTTTTTTCTACCAAGAACTGACTTAAGGGGCTGAATACTTATGCAACCAGTATATTTCATTTTGTACATGTTCTTTGCAAGTTTTGCTGACATTTAACCTCCTCATATAACAGTGTTAAATTTAACCATTACAGCTTTGAATAAAAAAAAAAGTTAGTTTGAAAAACTGTTGACATTATTTGTAATTCAGCAAAATGTGACATTATTGGTAGGGAGTGAATACTTCTGCAAACCACTGTATATAAAGATAATTGATCGCTTTACTTTCATGGTGAAAAGGTTGCAGTCACTGCAATGCACTCTGCACTGAATCACATATTTTGAGAGAAACACAAATGCTTATTTCGTAAAACAAGTTCTGTCTGGAGACAAACCTCTTTTTAAACTTAGCAGATAATACAAATGCAGAAATAGAAGAAAAAATGGTGTAATTAATGATGCGTTTCCATTAAAATAGTACCTTTTACATTGCAATCAGGTGATACAGTGCGCTGTAACCTGTTACTTTAGAGAGATTAGCCGTGCCACTTTGTTTCTGTGTGTAATTCTTGGAGTGAAAATACCTTCTCACTCGGTGCAATCCATTGAGGTTAAAAAGTAAGCCTGATATACAACTACATACAACTAACAGGCAACTCGCATTCGATACAAATTGCCTTAATCCAAGTAATATCCAATCATATTTAAGAACTGCGTCCGTGGTTCTGGTTTTCAGGTCATATACTTACAAATACCAAGCATCAGTACAACTATTTAGTATTACATCATCTTAAATAATTGAACAACTAATAATTATAATAATAAAGTAGTAACGTTTACAGAATAAAAGCAAATAAGCCAAATATGTAAAACTCAATTTAACGTGACATTACTACACGAGATAAGAATGAACGATAATTCTTAATTTCTTTAAATGCTGTAAAATACCTACTGTTATATGCTGTTCCTGCTATTAACGCCTAGAATCCCACTGAATTCTGAGAGTTTTGCCCTCGTGTTCCTCTTCTAAAATATTGTTCATCCTCGGATCCCAGAGGAATTTGTGCTTTAAACAGTTCAAACCTTCATTACAAAAGCATATATATATATATATATATATATATATATATATCAGTCATAATAAAAAAACGCCCTTTATGGTTATATTATCACAGTGCTGCGGACTAACGGTTTAAAAAGGTAACAAAATAACATAATATGGACATCGGTTTAGCAGAGTTACAGTAGCTGGCATTTTTTATTCCCTATTATTATTATTATTATTATTATTATTGCTGTCTTTTATACAAAGGTATTTTAAATATTAAGAAGGGGAGACCTGAACAAAGGTGCAGTTGTATGCGTAGTTAATCTATAGTTGGACAAAGATTTTAAGTAGTTTTACAAACTTGTTAAAAGTAACTCTCCCAGCATTGGTTGTTATCAAAATAGTCCACTACCAAAATGACGATGTGTTGACCACCCTTCATAAAACTTTTATGAGAAGTATTTCTCCTGAGTCCAGGTAATTGCGGCTTTTGTTTCCATGCCAAGTGTTGTTTTCACTGTAGCAGACAGAATCACGTGACACACACCAGTGTTCTGATTAGATATTGCCTGGAACCTGTTGCTTGAGTAGGATTGTTGTCCACTCAAGCAATCGCGTTGCCACGCAGTTGCCAGAACGTTGACAACGTTGTCAGGGGCTGTTACACGGGCAATCCTCACGGGACGGTCGAGGCGATAAAAGTTGCTAGTAAATTGACTCGTGTAACAAGGGCTTTAAGTTGCTCATATCACCATTACATTTTTTTCTAAAAATGTAATGCATTAGAATACATATGAAGCCATTTCAAGAAATATTAACTTTTTTAAATCAGCATCTAGTCAAGGTGTGTCAGACATTTACCACAGAGGTTTACTCCATTAATACTGAAACCACCAATGAAGTTATTCTGACCCTAATGTAGTTTTGAATGGGTCCAATAAAAAAACGCACTTGCTGTGTGCTCTCCCTTTGAATTTTGGGAAATCAATCTTGTAACGTGCTTCTGATTTGCAGGTAACAGCTTGCTCTTGACTGCTCTTGACTGTGCTTGTTGCAAAAACAAGGAAAGTCTCCATCGACAACAACCCCCCCAAAAAAAGCTAAAACTACATTTTCAAACAGGTGATCAAACTCATTTTCTTTGTAGTCTGGATCATCACATTCTAGGGATTCAACAGATCTGAGTATCATCAGAGTCTGCAATTGAATCATCTTCCCAAAATTGGTTGGAGAGTTCACACTGTATTCAACTGAGACCATTTTGGTACTTCTGCTTGTTCATTTTGCAACGTTTTGCATACCGCATCGTGTCTCAAAAGAATATAAAATCACTGGTATGTAAATGTTTTTTTTAATACGGACATTTTTTTTTTATTATTGAATTGACATTGGGACGTCACAATTTCAGCTCAGCATCAGCTCTCAAACTCATATTCATCTAATCTGTCACCTTCTAGTTGTAATTGTATAGCTGTGGCATCATAGATTTCTATGTAACACCTGTGAATATAGCTATATTTATAGAATGTAATCTGTCATACCAGTATCATAATTAATCTTGTGTGCTGACTGTAGTACAAGCATTTTGAAGTATTTTAATGGCATTATTATTATTATTATTATTATTATTATTATTATTATTAATAATAATAATGGTAGATCTATTCAGTTTTAAATACAAATTAAATTACTTCTGCTTGTTTTCTTTTCTAACGTTTTGCATACCGACTTATCTTATAATATAATAGTATTAATATATACTACTTCGGGTCTGCTGACAAATATTGTAAATAAACACATAAATATACATAAACAAGGGCAATATGGTACTGCCACTCACCCATTTATTCTCTCTTTCGAAATGCTGATCTTCCATCCGGTGTCGTTTCTTTAATTTGGGGTCAAAGTGAATATCTGTGGAAAAACTGGGGTCCAGGTTCTTACCGTCTTCCCTTCGGGTCAAAAGAAACGGCAGCTGACACCAGTAAATCTGACGTGTGACATAAGCCGCATACCCCAGACAAGCCCTCTGGTATCAAAATCAGACCGCTCAGCCAGCCGTGTTTGGTCGAGGCTCACACATTTATGTGAGAATGTCTTGATTTCACTACCATTGGTCCTGGTGTGTGGGATACATAGAGCTCTGTGAGGCAGGATAACTGGGACCTAGCAATCGCTGTTGTTTCGTAGCACTGTTCCTCAAAATGGGCCGAGCACAAAGTGCAGCCACCATTTTGTCGGCTACTCCAGAAGGCTCTAGTTTTCTGGACAAATGCTGTCCACCTAGCAACCTTTGGATGCTTTTGGCCATGTGCAGTTTAAATCTGCCCACGTTTGTGTTGCTACAACCACCTGGGCATCGACGGGGCATAATGATAAATTTAATTAGCTGTCTCATGTGTACACGCGAAAACCAATGGTAACAGTCAGAACTATGAAAATCAGTTCACTCTGGCGTCATCAAGCCCACGATTAGTCCGCGGAAATACCCAAGTGTGAGAAAAATGTACTTTTAACTTCAAAATGAACCATTTCTTAATCCTAAATTTGAAAACTATAAAAAGAGAGTAGTTTGGCATAAGAAGTTAGGTAGGGTGTTTTGGGTTCCCCTTTTACTGTATTTACATTATCCGTCCACGTGTCCGTGTTAAGGCCATTATTCCCCTCCATCCCTCCATACCCTTCCATCCATACCCTCCATCTTTCAGTCCCTTCCATCCATTACCCTCCTGCATTCCTTCCTCCATATCCTTCCTCCATTCCATTACCCTCCATCATTCCTTCCTTCCATCCTCCTTCCTTCCATTCCCCCCCCACCTCCATTATTCCACCACCCTCCACCATCCTTTCCCTCTGTCCATCCATACCCTCCATCCCTCCATCATACCCTCCCTCCCTCCATGCATCATTTCCCTCCCTCCATCATTCCATCCTTCTCCATCATTGCCCTCCTCAATGATACGTGGCACC
>CM072704.1:9319950-9406556 GCA_036884735.1 Huso huso | reverse complement strand
TAGCGGACTGAAGCAGGTTCTCTTGCAGTATTTCCCTGTATTTTGCTCCATCCATTCTTCCTTCAATTTTAACAAGATGCCCAGTCCCTGCTGATGAGAAGCATCCCCACAGCATGATGCTGCCACCACCATACTTCACTGTAGGGATGGTGTGTCTTGAGGCATGAGCAGTGTTAGGGTTTGCGCCACACATAGCGCTTTGAGTTTTGGCCAAAAGCTCTATCTTGGTCTCATCTGACCACAAAACCTTTTCCCACATCGCAGCTGGGTCACTCTCATGCTTTCTGGCAAACCCAGACGTACTTTCAGATGGTACTTTTGAGTAACGGCTTTTTCTTGCCACCCTCCCATACAGGCCAGTGTTATGCAGAGCTCTTGATATGGTTGACTGGTGTACCATTACTCCACTCCCAGCCACTGAACTCTGTAGCTCCTTCAAAGTGATTGTTGACCTCTCTGTGGCTTCTCACAAGTCTCCTTCTTGTTTGAGTGCTGAGTTTTGAGGGACGGCCTTTTCTTGGCAGTGCCTGGGTGGTGTGATGCAGCTTCCACTTCCTGATTATTGATCCAACTGTGCTCACTGGGATATCCAAACACTTGGATATTATTCTGTACCCTTTCCCTAATCTATGCATTTGTATTACTTTATCTCTAACTTCTGTAGAATGCTCTTTGGTCTTCATTTTCCTTCAGATTCACAGCCTGACCAATGATCCTTCAACAGTGGAGTTTGTATCCAGAAAATGTGACAGCAACTTTAATGGATCACAGGTGGAGGCCAATGGTAAGGTAATTGTGTCCTCGTTAGGGCAATTTCTTTCATCGGTGTAAACTGGGAGCTTCCACAGCACAGGGGTTGAATATTTATGCAAGCAAGATATTTCAGTTTTTTATTTTTCTTACAAATATTTCCCAACATAAAACCAGTGTCACCTTACAATAATTGATTTTGAGTTTCAGTGTTTTAAAATAAAATATCAAAGAGAACGAAATTTCAATGTACCATTTGTAATTCAGTAATATGAGAGAATTGGTCAGGAATACTGAATACTTTTTTAAAAGCACTGTATATATATATATATATATATATATATATATATATATATATATATATACACACACACACACACACACATACACACTGCACTCTGGTTTATAAGAATCGCTGATAAAATTATCAACCACATATAGGTGATCAAAACCACTGGGACAAAATTATTTCTATGCCAACCAATGTAAAATAATCCGCTTGTAATAATCAAGCAATCCGCTTAGAAGAATATTTTTGGGGCAAATTGACTACATGTAATACGGTACTTGATCAAGTGCAATGACGTGTCCAGTCAACAAAAGCTGTTTTTGAATTTGATCACATCTTGCGTGATTAGGCCCGTACGCAGTGTGGATCGTGCAGTGATGCAAGAAAGACTGCACTTTGTAAATCAGATGTCACTGCGCCACCGAGGAAGAAGGGGCGGGAGAGCCGCTGGCTTCACACAGCGCACACGGGGCGGGAGATCCGCTGGCTTCACACAGGGCGGAGAGCCGCTGGCTTCACACAGGGCAGGAGAGCCGCTGGCTTCACACAGGGCATACGAGGCGGGAGAGCCGTCTTCACATTAGGGCAGGAGAGCCGCTGGCTTCACACAGGGCATACGAGGCGGGAGAGCCGCTGGCTTCACACAGGGCAGGAGAGCCGCTGGCTTCACACAGCGCACACGGGGCGGGAGAGCCGCTGGCTTCACAGGGCACACGGGCCGGGAGAGCCGCTGGCTTCACACAGCGCACACGGGCGGGAGAGCCGCTGGCTTCACACAGGGCACACGAGGCGGGAGAGCCGCTGGCTTCACACAGGGCGGGAGAGCCGCTGGCTTCACACAGGGCGGAGAGCCGCTGGCTTCACACAGGGCACACGGGGCGGGAGATCCGCTGGCTTCACACAGGGCACACGGGCGGGAGAGCCGCTGGCTTCACACAGGGCACACGGGGCGGGAGAGCCGCTGGCTTCACACAGGGCATACGAGGCGGGAGAGCCGCTGTCTCACACAGGGGCAGGAGAGCCGCTGGTTTCACAGCGCATCACGTGGCGGAGAGCCGCTGGCTTCACAGGGCACACGAGGCGGAGAGCCGCTGTCTCAATACAGGCAGGAGAGAGCCGCTGGCTTACCACAGGGCACACGGGCGGGAGAGCCGCTGGCTTCACACAGGGGCACACAGGGCGGGAGAGCTGGTCTTCACACAGGGCACACACGAGGCGGAGAGCCGCTTGGATTACACAGCGACGCCGGAGAGCCGCTGGCTTCACAGAGGGGCGGAGAGCCGCTGGCTCACACAGGCACACGGGCGGAGAGCCGCTGGCTTCACACAGGGCACACGGGCGGAGAGCCGCTGGCTCACACAGGGCACACGGGCGGAGAGCCGCTGGCTCACACAGGCACACGGGCGGAGAGCCGCTGGCTTCACACAGGGCAACACGGGAGAGCCGCTGGCCTCACACAGGGCACACGGGCGGATGAGCCGCTGGTTTACACAGGCACACGGGGCGGAGAGCCGCTGGCTCAATAGGGCACACGGGCGGAGAGCCGGCTCAGCCAGCTGCACGCCGGAGAGCCGCTGGCTCACAGGAGGGCGGGAGAGCCGCTGGCTTCACACAGGGGCACACGGGCGGAGAGCCGCTGGCTCACACAGGGCACACGGGCGGAGAGCGGCTGGCCTCACACAGGGTACACGGGCGGGAGATCCGCTGGCTTCACAGGCACACGGGCGGAGAGCCGCCTGGCTTCACAGGGCATATCGGGCGGAGAGCCGCTTGGCTTCACACAGGGCACACACACGGGCGGGAGAGAGCTGGCTCAACACAGGCACACGGGCGGAGAGCCGCTGGCTTCACACAGGGCACACGGGCGGAGAGCAGCTGGCTTTGCACACAGGGCACACGGGCGGAGAGCCTGGTCATCTTCCACAGCGGGCGGAGAGCTGCTGGCTTCACACAGAGGGGGCGAGAGCCGCTGGCTTCACACAGGGCACACGGGGCGGGAGAGCCGCTGGCTTCACACAGGGCACACGGGCGGAGAGCCGCTGGCTTCACACAGGGCACATGGGGCGGAGAGCCGCTGGTTTCACAAAGCTATTTGGAGGCGGAGGGCGGGAGAGCCGCACGAGGCGGGACAGGGCACACGGGGCGGGAGAGCCGCTGGCTTCACACAGGGCACAGAGGCGGAGAGCCGCCATTTCCACAGGGCACACGGGGCGGAGAGCCGCTGGTCTGGCTTTGGAGACAGGGCACACGGGCGGAGAGCCGCTGGCTTCACAAGGCACACGGGGGAGAGCCGCTGGTTTGCCAGAGGGCGGAGAGCGCTGGCTCACACAGGGCACATGGGCGGAGAGCCGCTGGCTTCACAGAGGGCACACGGGCGGAGAGCCGCTGGCTTCAACAGCGCACACGTATTCCAGAGCCGAGGCTTCACGAGCGGGAGGGCACATCGAGGGCGGAGAGCCGGGAGAGGCTTTCTACACAGGGCGGGAGAGCCGCTGGCTTCACACGGGGCACACGGGGCGGGAGAGCCGCTGGGCCAGCGCACGCGGGAGAGCTGCTGGGTTTACAGAGGGCGGAGAGAGCTGGCTTCACACAGGAACACGGGCGGAGAGCCGCTGGCTTCACACAGGGCACACGGGGCGGGAGAGCCGCTGGCTTCACACAGGGCACACGGGGCGGGAGAGCCGCTGGCTTTACAAAAGGCACACGGGGCGGGAGAGCCGCTGGCTTCACACAGGCACACGAGGGAGAGCCGCTGGCTTGCACAGGCACACGGGCGGGAGAGCCGCTGGCTTCACACAGGGCACACGGGCGGAGAGCCGCTGGCCTCTGGCTTCACAGCTTAATACACGAGGCGGAGAGCCGCTGGCCTCCACACAGCGCACACGGGCGGGAGAGCTGCTGGCTTCACAGAGGGCGGAGAGCCGCTGGCTTCACACAGGCACACGGGGCGGAGAGCCGCTGGCTTTCCACAGGGCACACGAGGCGGAGAGCCGCTGGTTTACAAAGCGCACACGGCGTGGGAGGAGCCGCTGGCTTCACGCAGGGCGGAGAGCCGCTGGATTTCACACTAGGGCGGAGAGCCGCTTGGCTCACACGGGCACACGGGCGGAGAGCTGCTGGTTTACACGGGCACACGGGGCGGAGAGCCGCTTGGTTTTGCTGAGGGCGGGAGGAGCCGCTGGTTTCACATCGGGCACATAGGCGGAGAGCCGCTGGTTTCCACACGGCACACGGGCGGAGAGCTGGTCACACGGGCACACGGGCGGGAGAGCCGCTGGCTTCACACGGGGCACACGGGGCGGGAGAGCCGCTGGCTTCACACAGGGCGGGAGAGCCGCTGGCTTCACACAGGGCGGGAGAGCCGCTGGCTTCACACAGGGCACACGGCCGCAGAGTAGACTTAACCAGAACCTAAAGCTAAGAAGAGTCATCACTAAAAAAAATAAACTAAACTTCAAAACATGAAATGAAATTAGATAAAAAATGAATTAAATCAAGTTATCTCCGTGTTTATGACTGAACTCAAGAGTTCACTCCTTCCTCAGGCAGGCTGAAAGAAAATATGGCGCCTATTCCTATGTGCAGTCGTATTTATCTCCTGGGGCGGAGACGACACCCAACGCAGACGGGGCTCTTAACCCTTTCCAGCAGACGCGCTCTAATTTCATTGAAAAATTCATGATGACAAAAAGGTCATTTCTCAGCCGTCCAATCAGCTATCTTGTTTTTTTTGTGTTTGGGTTGCAATGACCACGGGCGTGTCATTATACCATTGGTTTAAAAACTAGGATGGGTGTGGCATATATTATTTTGAGTTTGAAGACGAGTCTCACTGACAGCGCCATTACGACTGAGTGGACAGCGGACTCGAAGTTCTTTATTTACAATTCTACAATTCTAGGACTGATAAATCAGCACATAATCTAAAAGGTAAATACTTAAAATAGTCGTATTGTTTTTTTCCTTATTTTGTTTTTAAAACTTTGTATTTGTTGGGTTTAAAAAAAAAAAAATTAATCACTGTGTCATGTCTGTCTGTGTGTGTGTGTTTGCTTGCTTGCTTGCTAGGCTAACTTTGTAAGATCCAAACAAGAGTAACTACTGTACTAGCACATAACAAAAATGAAATAAAAATATTTGTTAGTTTCACTTCTGTTCGTGTTCATTTTAGTTTCTTTTCCCACTTAAGTTGTTTCTCCTCAGGAGAAAATAGACATACTGCGTGCGATGCAAAACTACATCAGCAGTACATGCTGAATGTTGTTTCGATATGTTTGTTTGTTGTTTGTATTTTTTTAGGACGTATCATTCTTAGCTGTAACGTTACTGCTGTAATATTATTATTATTTAGCTGTTCTAATTTATTTAAACTTTCAGTAATTATTTTGTATTTTATTAGGGTGTTTTTTTTACTTTGTGTATATGTGTGTAAAGAAGAGAGAGCGGCATGATTTAGCTGTAAGTTAGTTATTATTTAGCCATGTATTTTATCATGATTTATTTGTGTATTATTTAGTCATGAATATTTTGTTTTGTTTGTGCAAACAGTGAGTCTATTTAGTTGTAGTTGTTGTTATTAAATCAGCCATGTATTTTATTATTAGTTTATTTTATTGTCAGTTTATTTTTTCTGTGTGAAAAAAGATGGAGAATTGTTTATTATTATTATTATTATAATTATTAATTGGTATTTTAATGTTTTGTGTAGGTGTGTGTAAACCTGAAGATGGATGGAGGAGGGCTGTGACTGAGTCTTGATTTATTATTTATTGTAGTTTTGAAAATCAACATCTTAAATCTTAATTTTGTCTAAGTTTATTTTACCTTGTAATTTGCATCTATTTAAATAAATAAATAAAATATTGTGTGTTGTTTCTTCATTTTTATACTTAAATATAGTTAAATATTTCAATAACAATAATCTCAAACAGGGTAATAATGTTTCCAATAAGTTTCTGGCAAGTCTTAGGCTTGGCTGGCATTTGCCATTTCACAGGTTGATTTTTTTTTTTCTAAAATTCCATACATTATAAAACCGTATCTAGCTCTGAAACTGTTCAAGATATTTCAATTCTGATTTCTGATTTGAAATCCTTGAGAAATTGTGCAGCTACCGTATACTCTAAGTTTTTTATGGAATACTTGGAAAAAGGTTGACATTTGCAATTTTTTAAAATATTTGTACATCTTTTTTTTTTTTTTTTTCAAGAAAAAATATGATGAGTAGCTCATATGGAAAAAAAATCACCCCACAACAAAATAAACCAAATTACTGAAAAGATCTACTTAATGCCTTTCTGTAGGTGTATTGGGTTTTAATTTCTGATTTACGGTTTAAAAGCTACAAGCAAGTGTTCATATTCATAACCAAATATGGACATTTTCCGTGGCATAGGTTAGGGTTTGAAAAGGAGCATAAGAGGTTTGATAGAAGTGATATCCTAGAAGAGGTTATATCCTATTATATAATGGTTACATTTCATGCTTGAAAGGGAACAGATAGGAGTTATAGAAATGAATAATAAATCAACAAGCATATCAGCCTCTAGCAAACAAGTAGTAAAGTGAACCAGTACCTGATGCAGCAAGAATCGATTCCCAGTCTAGAATCTTCTCACAGGACTTGAGCACAAGGTCTGTATTCCTGTCCTCAGTCCAGAAGAATGGATAGAGTTTATCATTGGGATTGAACTCCATGTCAGTGAAAGTGTAGATGTGAGATCTGGTGTCCACATTGTAAAAGGAGAGCCACTTTTCCTCATAATCCAGATACACCCCCAGCTTCTGGGGCTTCAGGCTCCGGGGGAGGGGGGTCTGGGGGTCAGTGAGAGCAGTGAACTCATCTTTATATCCATACCACCACACAGTCCAGTAACCCTGCTGGGGGGTTATGCTGACCCCCCCCTTCCTCTTGGCAGACTCTCTGCTGACTCCTAATCTCCAGTCTCTATTCCCCCCCACCTGCACCTGCCAGTAGCGTCTCCCCGAGGTGAAGCTCTCCCTGCCCAGCACACAGCACCAGTAATCAAATCTCTCTGGAGTGTCAGGGAGATCCTGCCGTGTCTCTCCCTCTCTCACTCGTTTCCCCTCCGCAGACAGGATGAGCTCGGGCTGTGCTGTATCAGGGTCCAGAGTCACATCAACTGTGGAGCAGAGAGGAGACATTATTATTTTTATTATGATGGAGGGAGAGAAATGGAGGGAGGGTATGAGGGACGGTAATGATGGAGGGAGGGAATGTATGATGGAGGGAGGGTATGATGGAGGAAGGGTACAATGGAGGGAGAGTATGATATAGGGAGGGAGGATAAGGATGGGAGTGAGGGAAGGTAATGGAAGGAGGGTAATCATGGAGGGAGGGTAATGATGGAGAAGGGATGGAATAGATGGAGGGAGGGGAAATGATGGATGGAGGGAGGAAGGGAGGGTATGATGAGGGAGGGATGGAGGGTATGATGACAAAGGGAAAGTATGATGCAGGGAGGGTGGGTATGGAGAGGGAATAATGTAGGGAGGCAGGAGGGTAACGATGGAAGGGAAGGAGGATAATGAAGGAAGGTAGGGTAATGATGGAGGGAGGGTAATGATGGAGGGAAGGTAATCATGGAGGAAGGATATGATATAGGGAGGGTAATGGGAGGGAGGGAGGAAGGATAATCATGCAGGGAGGGAGGGTAATGATGGAGGGAAGGACGGAAAAGATGGAGAGGGTATGATGAAGGGAGGAAGGGTATGATGGGAGGGAGGGAGGGAGATGATGGAGGGAGGGAATAATGTAGGGAGGATGTGAGGGTATGATGGAGGAAGGAAGGGAAGGGCATTATGGAGGGAGGGAGGGTATGATGGATGGGAGGGTATGATTCAGGGAGTGAAGGTAACGATGGAGGGACGGTATGATGGAGGGAGGGAATAATGTAGGGAGGAAGGGAGGATATGATGGAGGGAGGGTATGATGGCGGAAGGGAATGGTGGCGGGAGTTAAGGAATGATGGAGGAAGGGAGGAGTGGGAATAATGGAGGGGTATGATGGAGGCAGCGAAGGAGGGTAGATGGAGGGATGGAGGAAGGATATGATGGAGGAAGGGAGTGAGGGAGGGTATGATTGAGGGAGGGAGGGTATGATGGAGGCCAGGAGAGTATGATGGAGGGAGGGTATGATGGATTAAGGGAGGTGAGGAATGATGGAGGAAGGAAATGATGGAGAGGGTATGATGGAGGGAGGGAGGGAGGGTATAATGCTTGATTTCTGTGGGTTTTTTTACCCCAGCTTCTTTTCTCCACTACTTTAAAGAATTTAATTGATCCCTGTTGAGTAACAAACATGATTTAATTTACATTTTGTTTTCCTAAATACTTTCTAATTTCACGGCAGAAGTGACTCCTCTTTATTAATGTAAATACAGTAAAAGGGGAACCCAAACACCTCTACCTAACTTTATGCCAAACTACTCTTTTATAGTTTTCAAATTTAGGATTAAGAAATGGTTCATTTTTAGGTTAAAAGTACATTTTTCACACTTGGGTATTTCCGTGACCAATCGGCTTGATGACGTCAGAGTGAACTGATTTTCATAGTTCTGACTGTTACCATTGGTTTTCGCGGTGTACAGCATATGAGACAGCTAATTAAATTTATCATTATGCCCTGTCGATGTGTCGCAGGTGGTTGTAGCAACACAAACGAAGGCAGATTTAAACTGCACAAGTGGCCAAAGCATCCAAAGGTTGCCAGGGTGTGGACAGCATTTGTCCAGAAAACGAGAGCCTTCTGGAGGAAGCCGACAAAATGGTTGCACTTGTGCTCGGCCCATTTTGAGGAACAGTGCTACGAAACAACAGCGATTGCTAGGTCCTGTGCTATCCTGCCTCGACAGAGTCGATGTGTATCCCACAATTAGACCAATGGTAGTGAAATCAAGACATTCTCATAAATGTGTGAGCCTCTCGACCAAACACGGCTGGCTGAGCAGGTCTGATTTCGATACCAGTGAGGGCTTGTCTGCGGGTATGCCGGCTTATGTCACCGTCAGATTTACTGGTGTCAGCTGCCGTTTCTTTGACCCACGAAGAGGAAGACAGTAAGAACCTGGACCCCAGTTTTTCCACAGTATTCACTTTGACCCCCAAATTAAAGAAACGATTACCAGATGGAAGATCAGCATTTCGAAAGAGAGAATAAATGGGTGAGTAACAGTGTCATATTGCCCCTTGCTTTATGTATATTTATGTGTTTATTTACAATATTTGTCAGCAGACCCGGCGAGTATATATTAATACTATTATATTAGATAAGGATACGGTATGCAAAACGTTAGAAAAGAAACAAGCAGAAGTACGAATTTGTATTTAAAACTGAAATAGATCTACCATTAATAATAATAATAATAATAATAATAATAATAATAATAATAATAATTATAATAATAATGCCATTAAAATACTTCAAAATGCTTGTGCTACAGTCAGCACACAAGATTAATCTATGATACTGGTATGACAGATTACATTCTATAAATATAGCTATATCTTACAGGTGTTACAGGAAATATATGATGCCACAGCTACTCCAATTACAACTGAAGGTGACAGATTAGATGAATATGAGTTTGAGAGCTGATGCTGGAGCTGAAATTGGCGTACGTCCCAATGTCAATTCAATAGGTAAAAAAAAAATGTCCATGTAAAAAAAACATTTACATACCAGTGATTTTTTATATTCTCTTTTGAGACAATGATGCGATATGCAAAACGTTGCAAAATGAACAAGCAGAAGTACCAAAAATGGTCTCAGTTGGAATACAGTGTGAACTCCTCCAACCACCCCGAGGAAGATGATTCAATTGCAGACACAGACTCTGATGATACCAGATCTGTTGAATCCCTAGAATGTGATGATCCAGACTACAAGGTTGAAGAAAATGAGTTTGATCACTCGTTTGAAATGTAGTAGTTTTCTTTTTTTTTTTTGGGGGTTGTTGTCGTATGGAGACTTTCCTTGTTTCTTGCAACAAGCACAGTCAAGAGCAAGCTGTTACCCAAATCAGAAGCACGTTACAAGATTGATTTCCCAAAATTCAAAAGGGGAGAGCACACAGCAAGTGCGTTTTTTTTTTTATTTGGACCCATTCAAAACTACATTAGGGTCAGAATAACTACATTGGTGGTTTCAGTATTAATGGAGTAAACCTCTGTGGTAAATGTCTGACACACCTTGACTAGATGCTGATTTAAAAAAGTTAATATTTCTTGAAATGGCTTCATATGTATTCTAATGCATTACATTTTTAGAAAAAAATGTAATGGTGATATGAGCAACTTAAAGCCCTTGTTACACAAGTCTATTTACTAGCAACTTTTATCGCCTGCGACCAAATCCTGTGAGGATTGCCCCATGTAACAGCCCTGACAACGTATTGTCAACGTTCTGGCAACTGCGTGGCAATGCGATTGCTTGAGTGGACAGCAATCCTACTCCAAGCAACAGGTTCCAGGCAATATCCAGTCAGAGCACTGGTGTGTGTCACGTGATTCTGTCTGCTACAGTGAAAACAACAGTTGACATGGAAACGAAAGCCGCAATTACCTGGACTCAGGAGAAAGAAATACTTCTCATAGAGTTTTATGAAGGTTGGTCAACACATCGTCATTTTGGTAGTGGACTATTTTGATAACAACCAATGCTGGGAGAGTTACTTTTAACAAGTTTTTAAAACTACTTAAAATCTTTGTCCAACTATCGTTAACTACGCCCCGAACTGCACCTTTGTTCAGGTCTCCCCTTCTTAATATTTAAAATACCTTTGTATAAAAGCCAGCAATAATAATAATAATAATAATAATAATAATAATAATAATAATAGGGGAATAAAAATGTAGCTACTGTAACTCTGCTAAACAGATGTCCATATTATGTTATTTTGTTACCTTTTTTTAAACCGTTACTCCGCAGCACTGCGATAATATAACCATAAAAGGCAGTTTTTTTATTATGACTGATTTTATATATATATATATATATATATATATATATATATATATATATATATATATATATATATATATATATATATATGCTTTTGTAATGAAGGTTTGAACTGTTTAGAGCACAAATTCCTCTGGGATCCAAGGGATGAACAATATTTTAGAAGAGGAACACGAGACGCAAAAACTCTCAGAATTCAGTGGGATTCTAGGCGTTAATGGCACGGGAACAGCATATAACAGTAGGTATTTTACAGCATTTAAAGAAATTAAGAATTATCGTTTCATTGTTATCTACGTGTAGTACTATGTTAAATTGAGTTTTACATATTTGGTTTATTTGCTTTTTATTCTGTAAACGTTACTACTTTATTATTATAATTATTAGTTGTTCAATTATTTAAAGATGACAGTAATACTAAATAGTTGTACTGATGCTTGGTATTTGTAAGTATATGACCTGAAAACCAGAACCATGTGACGCAGTTCTTAAATATGATTGGATATTACTTGGATTAAGGCAATTTGTATCGAATGCGAGTTGCCTGTTAGTTGTATCGTGTAACAGGTCAAATCCCCCACGGTGACGTCACAGGCAACATGTTGCTACAATTTATGTTGCCAGCGCATTGACTCGTGTAACAAGTCCCTAATATATACAGATAAAAAATATATTTACATAGTCTTTTATATTAAAGAGAATGTTGACCGGTTCAAAGATTGTGTTTTCCATGGCCCAAAATGGGAACAAAGTTTGTCCATCTAAGGATGTGCCACCTTCAATGTGCCATAAGTACAAAAAAACCATCAAAGGAACAAGCCATCCTTAAGCACAAGAGCAGATTTAAAAGTGGACATTAGAACCTGTGACACATGTTTTGGACATTTCTGGAGAAACTGAACTGAACAATTGTTTTATTTTTAAATTGTTTATTTTTAAAATTGAATTATATTTGTTCCAAAGACAACTGAAATCCTCTATATGTGCCATTCGGGCTAGGAAACGTCTCCCTGATTTTTAAGACCGCACATGCAGGCATAACTCTGCGGACATCTCTGCCAAGAAATCTCCAACACCAACGGCAAAGTTGATGATATGCCAAATGGTGGTATTTCCTGCAACAGCAAATGGAGTATAATTAGTTTAATAAAAAAGTGAGAGGTTGATGTTTTTAATTTTACTTTAAGTATGTTCTATATCCATATGCAGTTTACTTAATGATATGGCATCAGCAGCAGAAATTATTGTATGAAATGTACTATTTGTAATACGTATTTTTTTAAAACACATACTCAGTCTTTTTTCTGAATCATCAGTGTTGTATTGTTGCCTGTATTGGTAGAATGTAGTATCCAATACACCATGGTTAAGGCACACTGGGTTGAAGTCTGGGTGTTGGGTTATACATTTCTGTGGAAAAGTCTAGTTCTTCACATTTTTCACGTGTTCTCTCAAGTTCCTGGCAGCAAACACTTTCTCTTGTTGTGGCCATTGGCTGGCAGTTACCACAGGAGCACCTGAGAAAAAGAAAGAAGTTTCACATTTGCTGATAACTTTCCTTGACTCTCTCTGTAGGAAGACTATCACAGTTGTAATAAAAACAGTTGGACTCTAAATTATATATCTTTCATAAGTGTGTAACATCATATTCAGAAGGAGCTTCAATGTAGCACACCCTTATAAAAAAGTAGTATACTGCAAGTATATTGGGTCAAAATATTATGGTTTTAGTATACCGTTAGTATACTTGTAGTATATTAGGCTTACTTTTTAACCTCAATGGATTGCGCCGAGTGAGAAGGTATTTTCACTCCAAGAATTACACACAGAAACAAAGTGGCACGGCTAATCTCTCTAAAGTAACAGGTTACAGCGCACTGTATCTCCTGATTGCAATGTAAAAGGTACTATTTTAATGGAAACGCATCATTAATTACACCATTTTTTCTTCTATTTCTGCATTTGTATTATCTGCTAAGTTTAAAAAGAGGTTTGTCTCCAGACAGAACTTGTTTTACGAAATAAGCATTTGTGTTTCTCTCAAAATATGTGATTCAGTGCAGAGTGCATTGCAGTGACTGCAACCTTTTCACCATGAAAGTAAAGCGATCAATTATCTTTATATACAGTGGTTTGCAGAAGTATTCACTCCCTACCAATAATGTCACATTTTGCTGAATTACAAATAATGTCTTAACAGTTTTTCAAACTAACTTTTTTTTTTATTCAAAGCTGTAATGGTTAAATTTAACACTGTTATATGAGGAGGTTAAATGTCAGCAAAACTTGCAAAGAACATGTACAAAATGAAATATACTGGTTGCACAAGTATTCAGCCCCTTAAGTCAGTTCTTGGTAGAAAAAACCTGAAATTGTTTGGACATCACCAGATATCCTTGATTTAATTAAGAAATGGACATGGATTAACAATGCTAGTTAACAGTTATAAACGGGAGGTAAAGGGAACAGAAATAAACGTTGAAAAGTACCAAGCCTATAACAAGAGTATTTAAAAGAAAGACATTTAACGAACATAAATAACAATGAAGGTAAATAATAATAATAATAATAATAATAATAATAATAAATAATTTGTTTTGCAATCCATCATAATAGGAAGGGTAGGTCACCTCTGCAAGTGTCAAGGAAGTGGGATATTTAAACCACATTTTATTAATTTGGCTGACGCTTTTATCCAAAGCGACTTAGATTTATACCAATATATACAGCTGGGCATTTTTTACTAGCAATGTGACCCAGTGACGTAGGCTACCTTGCTCAAGTGTGCAAACAGCAGTGCACCCGGGATTGAATGTACTGTAGTTGTTTTTTTAATAACATTAAATTACATTTAATAAAAACAGATTACTTCAGATCAATTGGCATGCAGTTAGTTTATACACATGGTAGTAGTAATACAAATAAAACTTACCAATCTGTTATGTAGGCGATCGCCTCCATCGATGTCCGACTCGCTTTCGTCAGATGCGTTGCTTTCGGTTTCACACGGCTCAAATTGATATGGCTGTATGCCACACACAGCAACAACGAGCCCGCTGTCATCAAGAACACTGCCCTCCCCATTACACTCATCATTTTCATTAACTTCTGAGGTAGTACAGTCAGTGAAATCACAGCTTCTCATCAACGTGTTTTCAATAATATTCACCATCTTTTCAGCCACCGAGTTCACTCTGTGACATCACAAGTCAGATTTCACCATCTATTTCCTTGTTGGATAGAAACCTACTGGAACGCTATTTGTAACCCAAAAAGCAGTCATAAAAAAATCTAATATTTGTGTTTTTATATCAAATCAGAATAGGAAGATCATTTTTTTTGCATTTGGGTTCCCCTTTAACGACTGTAATAAAGTGTGTCCAGCAGAAAATACTTTATTGTTCATTCTACCTTTAATAAAAAATAGTCACTTAACGTGTTGCAATCTTGTTTATATGTTCTGCTTGTTAATCAATAATTAAGGCTTGGCCGATTTAAAAGACCATTTAGTTGTTTCAACAGAATCTTTTTTATTTTTAATGAGATCGTTTTATATGCACCCGTTTCTCAGCTGTGATTGAGCGACACGAACAGCTCAACTAGGATCAGCTGAATTCGTAAAGGACAGGAGAAAAGCCGAGGTACAAAAACTGAAATCAGAATCCCAACCTATAGGACATCACCTGGGATATGCATCCCCTTTGAAGAGAACAGGAGAAGGATAGAGGGAGGGGTACACTCATGAGAGGAGAGGTGCAGACAGGCTCCAGATTGTGACACTCTTAATAATGTGTAGAAAGAATGTCTGTACCAAGTTTCATCACAATCAGATCAGCAGTTCTCTAGATGCATGTCAAAGTGTAACATATGGAGCCCTGCAGTGTCTACATGTGATCTTCACTTCACAGTGAGTTCACAATCTGGGGCATTATAACTAAACACACTTTCTCCTCTCCTTTTCAGTGTTTCCTTTGGGAGGCACACGAGGCTGACGTTAGCTGAGCTGGGAGTGCACAGAGGTTTAAATGGGGCACAATGTAAATATAGATGTAAACACAGTGAGTGAGACGGGGCTCCTCGCTGTTCTTTTACCCTCCACTGTGAAAGGAATCCATTGAAGAGACACATACCTGCTGAGCTGAGGATCCACTTCCATTCTAGAACACAGAAATAAAGAGAGCATTACTTTACAATCACTCCTCCTGTACTTTACAGTCCAGAAGATGTGCAGCACACACTAACCGGCAGGGCTGTGCTGGGGTGAGTCAGGCTGTGGATTTCCACACAGTCTACATACCTGATTTAAGGACCTCTTGCGTCATAGACTCTGTGAAAAGAAGAGAGCTGGATTACATTCTGAACACTGAGGTGTAAAATCACCTTTTGAATACCACTGAATAATAGATCACTCTGTATCAAGCAAGTTAGTCTAACTGTAACTGACATAAGATATCCTGGAGCAGGTCCAGTAGTGATGGTCTGCATGCACACATGGAGTTGTGGGCCCAATTCTGAAGAGATTCTGAAACCATGATTTCACTAGACAGACAGAATGATAGAAAGCTAACAGATAGAAGAACAGAAAGCTAACACAGGCACACAGACAGATAGAAGGATAGAAAGCTAACACAGGCACACAGACAGATAGAAGGATAGAAAGCTAACACAGGCACACAGACAGATAGAAGGATAGAAAGCTAACACAGACACACAGACAGATAGAAGGATAGAAAGCTAACACAGACACACAGAAGGATAGAAAGCTAACACAGACAAACAGACAGATAGAAGGATAGAAAGCTAACACAGGCACACAGACAGATAGAAGGATAGAAAGCTAACACAGACACACAGACAGATAGAAGGATAGAAAGCTAACACAGGCACACAGACAGATAGAAGGATAGAAAGCTAACACAGACACATAGGATAGAAACCTTTGTGGTAATTCTGAAAATAAAAACCAATTCTTACCAAGTTCCTTACGAAGGCACTTAGCAGCTAAAAAAATGAATCAGACAGAACAGTGTGTGGTTATTTCAGCTCCAGTACAGATTAAAATGAATCAGACAGAACAGTGTGTGGTTATTTCAGCTCCAGTACAGATTAAAATGAATCAGACAGAACAGCGTGTGGTTATTTCAGCTCCAGTACAGATTAAAATGAATCACACAGAACAGTGTGTGGTTATTTCAGCTCAGTACAGATTAAAATGAATCAGACAGAACAGTGTGTGGTTATTTCAGCTCCAGTACAGATTAAAATGAATCACACAGAACAGTGTGTGGTTATTTCAGCTCCAGTACAGATTAAAATGAATCAGACAGAACAGTGTGTGGTTATTTCAGCTCCAGTACAGATTAAAATGAATCACACAGAACAGTGTGTGGTTATTTCAGCTCCAGTACAGATTCAAATGAATCAGACAGAACAGCGTGTGGTTATTTCAGCTCCAGTACAGATTAAAATGAATCACACAGAACAGTGTGTGGTTATTTCAGCTCCAGTACAGATTCAAATGAATCAGACAGAACAGCGTGTGGTTATTTCAGCTCCAGTACAGATTAAATTGCAGTATGAAAAACACAACCAGTTAAATGAACAGGATGTCCATGTAAAAATGAATCTGCTGTCTTAAGTACATAAAACATCAAATCTAAAATTGCTACAATTTTCAACATCCCTCCATAAAGAAATATTTATATTCCTAAACCTTTGTGTCCAAAAAACCACAGCTTTTTTAAAACTTCAATTTTAATAGATTAATTTATTTAACCAGGAGATGTACCCATTGAGACCAGTGTCTCGTTTACAAGGGGGTCCTGGAAAACAATACACGGACAATTACAATGTATATATACAATAGCAATGTAAAAATAAAAAAATTGCAATGCATATAAACAATTGCAATGTACAGTGCCGTAAAAAACTATTTGCCCCGTCTGATTTTCTGCATTTTTAACATTGAATTTGGTCAGATTTGTTTGTGGGTTGTAGCAGTATATAGAGGGAGTCTGAGAGAAAAAATGACACCAAAGTTTGGTGCTTCTTTCATTTGTTTGGTGTGCAAGGTAATCAAACATGCAATCTTCAGGTGTGAAAAAGTTATTCCACCCCGTTAACTCAACCCAATTAAAGGGATAATTAGGGTCAGCTGTTTGAGTACTTTGGTTAACAACCAGGCCTGATTTGGGCAAGCCCTGCCCAATATAAATCTGACTGACTTTGGCCCTTACCATCAGAGTGAAGTTGTCAGCACACAGGTTCTAGAGCCACATCATGCCACGAACAAATCAGTGCTTATCAGTCTGGAAAGGGTTACAAAGCCATTTCTAAGGCTCTGGGACTCCACCGAACCACAGTCAGAGCCATATTGTCCAAATGGAGAAAGTTTGGGACAGTAGTAAATCTTTCCAGGAGTGGCCAGATGCGAAATCGCCCAAGAGCAAACGTAAAATCATCCAGGAAGTCACAAGGAACCCTAGAACAACATCCAGGGATCTGCAGGCCTCTTTCGCCTCGGCTAAGGTCAGTGTTCATGACTCCACCATCAGGAAGACACTGGGCAAAAATGGGATTCATGGCAGAGTAGCAAGGCAGAAACCATTGCTCACTAAGAACATCATGAATGCTCGTCTCAAGTTTGCCAAAAAGCACCTGCATGATCCTCAAGAGTTCTGGAACAATGTTCTATGGAGAGATGAGTCAAAAGTGGAACTTTTTGGCCGACATGGGCCCCGTTATGTGTCTGGCGAAAACCAAACACTGCATTCCACAGTAAGAACCTCATACCAACGGTCAAGCATGGTGGTGGTAGTGTCATGGTTTGGGGATGCTTTGCTGTATCAGGACCTGGATGCCTTGCCATCATTGAAGGAACCATGAATTCTGCTCTTTATCAGAGAATTCTACAGGAGAATGTCAGGCCATCCGTCCATGAGCTGAAGCTGAAGCTGAAGCGCAGCTGGGTCATGCAGCAAGACAATGATCCGAAACACAGGAGCAAGTCTACACCAGAATGGTTGAAGAACAAGAAATTTTAAGTTTTGGAATGGCCTAATCAAAGTCCAGACCTAAACCCCATAGAGATGTTGTGGCAGGACCTGAAACGAGCAGTTCATGCTCGAAAACCCACAAACGTCATCGAGTTGAAGCAGTTCTGCAAATTACTTTTTCACACAGGGGCATTCGGTGTTGCATAACTTTCTTTAATAAATAAATGAAATATGTATCAATTTTTGTGTCATTTGTTCACTCAGGGTCACTTTTATCTAATATTAGGTTTTGGTTGAAGATCTGATAACATTCAGTGTCAAAAATATGCAAAAATGCAGAAAATCAGACGGGGGCAAATACTTTTTCACAGCACTGTATATAAACAATAGCAATGTAAAAACAATAGTAATGTATATAAACAATAACAATGTACCAACAACACAATGACAAAGTGTGACTCAAACTGAATCTGCAGCACAGAGATCAAAATAACAGAATAAATAAGACAGCTATCTATTTGTTAATGTGGACTGCAGGAGATGCATTGCCAGGCGGTTCTGAGCAATTTTCAGCATCTCTTCATTAAGTGCTTTACTTACCCTTAGGCTCAAGCTTTCTCTCCATGGCTAGAAGAAAAACAGAACAGTCCATATTATTGTAAACCTGTTTGACATGTTTAAAATGCACACAGCTATATGAAATGCCTCATGATAATGATAAAGTTCATACCATCCATTCTTCTCCATTGGATCACCAGCGGAGGAATGGCTGCAATACTGAGAGCTAAAGTCAAGAAGAAAGCCACCATCCATCCAGAGACTCCTGGGAAAAAATCACCTGAAAACAACACAGCAGCTAAACACACTGGAACACACACACCCTCCCAACACTGACCACGCCCCTCATAGTGAGCATTCCACACCTCCCAACACTGACCACCCCCTCATAGTGAGCATTCCACACACCCCTCCCAACACTGACCACACCCTCATAGTGAGCATTCCACACACCCTCCCAACACTGAACCACACCCCTCATAGTGAGCATTCCACACCCCTCCCAACACTGACCACACCCCTCATAGTGAGCATTCCACACCCCTCCCAACACTGACCACACCCCTCATAGTGAGCATTCCACACCCCTCCCAACACTGACCACACCCCTCATAGTGAGCATTCCACACCCCCCCCAACACTGAACCACACCCCTCATAGTGAGCATTCCACACCCCTCCCAACACTGACCACACCCCTCATAGTGAGCATTCCACACACCCCTCCAAACACTGACCACACCCCTCATAGTGAGCATTCCACACACCTCCCAACACTGACCACACCCCTCATAGTGAGCATTCCACACCCCCTCCCAACACTGAACCACACCCCTCATGGTGAGCATTCCACACCTCCCAACACTGACCACGCCCCTCATAGTGAGCATTCCACACACCCCTCCCAGCACTGACCACACCCCTCATAGTGAGCATTCCACACACCTCCCAACACTGACCACACCCCCTCATAGTGAGCATTCCACACCCCCTCCCAACACTGAACCACACCCCTCATAGTGAGCATTCCACACCCCTCCCAACACTGACCACACCCCTCATAGTGAGCATTCCACACCCCTCCCAACACTGACCACACCCCTCATAGTGAGCATTCCACACACCCCTCCCAACACTGACCACACCCTCATAGTGAGCATTCCACACCCCTCCAACACTGAACCACACCCCTCATAGTGAGCATTCCACACCCCCTTCCAACACTGACCACACCCCCCCTCATAGTGAGCATTCCACACACCCCTCCAAACACTGACCACACCCCCTCATAGTGAGCATTCCACACACCCTCCCAACACTGACCACACCTCATAGTGAGCATTCCACACACCCTCCCAACACTGAACCACACCCCCTCATAGTGAGCATTCCACACCCCTCCCAACACTGACCACACCCCTCATAGTGAGCATTCCACACACCCCTCCCAACACTGACCACACCTCATAGTGAGCATTCCACACCCCTCCCAACACTGACCACACCCCTCATAGTGAGCATTCCACACCCCCTCCCAACACTGACCACACCCCTCATAGTGAGCATTCCACACCCTCCCAACACTGAGCCATACCCCTCATAGTGAGCATTCCACACACCTCCCAACACTGAGACACACCCCTCATAGTGAGCATTCCACACCCCTCCCAACACTGAGCCACACCCCTCATAGTGAGCATTCCACCCCCCAACACTGAGACACACCCCCTCATAGTGAGCATTCCACACCCTCCCAACAATGACCACACCCCTCATAGTGAGCATTCCACACCCCTCCCAACACTGACCACACCCCTCATAGTGAGCATTCCACACACCCCTCCCAACACTGAGACACACCCCTCCCAACACTGAGCCACACCCCTCATAGTGAGCATTCCACACACCCCTCATAGTGAGCATTCCACACACCCCTCCCAACACTGAGCCACACCCCTCATAGTAAGCATTCCACACACCCCTCCAACACTGAGACCCCCCCATAGTGAGTCCATTCCACACACCCTCCCAACACCGCAGACAGTCAAAATAGAGGACTGCCCAACACCACCCCGAAATGTGTTCGATTCAGATACTGACTGGTCCACTAGTTCATGTGTTCGATTCAGATACTGACTGGTCCACTAGTTCATGTGTTTGATTCAGATATTGACTGGTCCACTAGTTCATGTGTTTGATTCAGATGTTGATGCCCCATCATGATGACTGTAATCTATGGTCAGTGTCAGTCAGGCTCAATCCACAAACATGTGATACTCACTGGATATGTGGAGTTTGGATTCCCAGTCTGGTTTGGGTATTTTACTTCTAACCAGACAGGAGAACACGTTGGACTGCTGTTTGATTTTGACGTAGCTGCTGACACTGAGGAGCCCATGACTGTCCCTCTGCACTGTTGGGCTGGACAGTGATGTCACATTGTTTCCATCCCTGTCTCTCCAGATCACTTCAGGTTCAGGGTACCACCCATCTGATCTGCACACCAGCCGGGTCTGCTCTCCTTGTGTAGAGTCCATAGAGATTGAGGGCTGGGTCCCCAGAGCTGTCAGGGAATAGAGACAGTGAGACACACACAGATAGACTGTCAGGGAATAGAGACAGTGAGACACACACAGATAGACTGTCAGGAATAGAGACAGTGAGACACACACAGATAGACTGTCAGGGAATAGAGACAGTGAGACACACACAGATAGACTGTCAGGGAATAGAGACAGTGAGACACACACAGATAGACTGTCAGGGAAAAGAGACAGTGAGACACACACAGATAGACTGTCAGGGAATAGAGACAGTGAGACACACACAGATAGACTGTCAGGGAATAGAGACAGTGAGACACACACAGATAGACTGTAAGGGAATAGAGACAGTATTTAACAGCCATGTGCTGGTACAGGCAGGTTAGTAGTGCAGCTCTATCTATTCATGCCACACAGACATGTAGTGTGCAGAGTTATTAAAAACACAACATGGCAATTTGACATTGAAGTGTAGGGGTGGAGAGATCATCAAACAGGATACATATAAAACAGTATTCTGTATTTAGTGTTGATAGGGTTCAGTTGCAAACTGTTCTTGATGTAAATTAATTAATTCTGCCTTCCATCCATTGTGTGCATACTTGTACTAATCCCTGAGACAAGTTTAACATATTCATTTCAAACTACAGTCAGCTCTCACATATCCAACCCTATAAAATGTTGACTTCAGCAATGGTTAAACACATGTGGCGCGTATCTGATTATTTCATTTTGGCCCGTTCCAACCCTTGTCCGTTTTTCAGGGAACACAAAAAAGATACAATATCTAAAATACATGTTAACAGGCTGGCTTGGGTGGGGATGTCAGGCCAAGAAATGCAGGACACAGAATCTAATTAAGAGCACAGAAAACGGAATTAAGTTTTTCCAGTTTGGCTAACTACATGAAAGTCTTAGAGGGAACGTAGCCCATGTTTCACAGAGAAGTCTGTCCGGCAGTATTCACAGTAGACGTGAGATTGAGACACTCCACTTCTTTTAATGAATGTCATTTCTGTGGACTACTGCAACTCCCTCCTGGCTGGCTTCCCTCGTCCTTGACCCATCCGCTCCAGCTCATCCAGAACTCCGCTGCCCGCCTGGTGTTCTCTCTGCCCCGCTTCTCCCACGCAACTCCACTACTCCGCTCACTCCACTGGCTCTCGATCACTGCTCGCATCCAGTTCAAGACTCTTGTACTAGCCTACAGATGCCTTGACCAGACTGCACCCAGCTACCTCAGACCCTCATCTCCCCACACCCCACTCGACCTCTCCGCTCCGCCTGCACTAGAAGACTGGCTCTACCTCCTTCGCTCCCCTGCCTCCAGAGCCCGCCTTCTCCACCCTCGCCCGCAGTGGTGGAATGACCTTCCACAGATGTCAGGACTGCCCAGTCCCTGACCACATTCGGCGTCTCCTCAAGACTCACCTCTTCAGAAAGCACCTGTAGACTCCTCTTTTTTCCCTGGGACACTTATCACCCTTCCTTAAATGCGCTTTACTTGCTCTTATCTGCCCCCTATTTTACTGCATTTAATCCTGTACTTTAGAGTACTGTAATCTGTCAAGTGTTATTTAATCTGTAGTATTTTGTATTTAATTACATCCTGATGTAACTATCACTGACACTGTTATCTGCTGTATTGAATCGTATTTTGTCATACTTGTACTTGCTAGAACCAAAGTCATTGTATTTATCTTGCTCTTAATTGTATTATTACTTGTACTGTGATTCTTGAAATGTATTTTTGTTTACGACTGTAAGTCGCCCTGGATAAGGGTGTCTGCTAAGAAATAAATAATAATAATAAATTCCTCTCTGTATTTCTGACCTCAATCTTTTATAGCCTTTTCACATTTCATATGATGTCTTAATGGACACAGTTCTTGGTCACAGACCTGCAGCGACCGGCGCCGATGTGTTGAATTCAGAGACTAGTCTTCTGGAATCGATGTGCAGTCCCACACGGAATGAAGCTGACTACACATATTACAACATTCTTTAAGCTTTGCCACTTTTTATTTTTTAAAGTATTTCTCCTTTAAACTGTTTAATGCTGACAGGTATCATTGAAAACAGAGAAATAAAATGTAGTGTGTTAACTGCAAGATCTACTGCGTTTCATTAATTGTATTCCATATATTTTATTATGAATAAAGCGATCAGTAATTGCGCATATTATGTTGTGGTTCCTTTATAAATCAGTCCTAAACAGAAAAAAAAAAAAAAAACTGTGGCAGTGTGCTCCAAGCCCAAGAGGAAGACTGCCTGCCGCTCCCACCTCCAGCACCAGGGGGAGACTACCTGCTGCTCCCACCTTCGCTGCCAGGGGAAGGCTGCTTGCCACTCCCTCCTCCACTGCCTCTGCCTCCACCGCCAGAGGGAGAGCAGCAGGAGCTGTCTCTCCTATCAACCACCAGAGGGAGAGCAGCAGGAGTTGCTCTCCTTCCACCACCAGAGGAAGACAATCTGCAGCTCCCACCTCCACCACAAGAGAAAGGGCCAGGATGTGATGCTGGCATTTCTCAGCAGCCACTGTATAGGCTGCTGAAGGGAGCACTGAGGAAAACAGCCTGGCTGAAGCTGCTGAGAAGAGGGTCAGCACCACCGCAGCCACTGCCAGAGTGGCCAACCCCAGAGTATGCAAAGGGTTAAGAGAAACTTTTGGGATTTTAACCCATTGCGGTCCTATGTCGGACCAGGTCCGACATTGCAATTATTCCTTTCCGGTCTGACATCATCAAAAAGACATCAAGCACGGGTCTCTAGTCGTTTTTTCTCCAGAAAAAGCTGAGAAAACCATTCAATGGCCGAGTGAGACCGATAGATGAGAGAAGCTGAAAATAAATAAATAAATAAATAAATAAATAAATAAATGGGGCTGATCTGAGCAATACACGTAGCCCAGGCACCACAGAGATAACACGGACTTAAACAAGATAGCTGCTTCTGCATCCAGCGTTCAAAGAATATCACAGACATTTGCAGAGCTATTTGAGATGTTATAGTAATAAAATAATGACTTGGATTGCATTATTGAGGAGTTTGGTAATAAAACAGTGATCAGGAGATGATTTATCAGTATGCACGACTATGAAGAGGTATGTGAAAAATACAGCTAACAAGGGGTTTTACTGTGAACAAAAATACTTTTAAACAGAGCGTGTGAAAATACATTGGACCTGATGCGCGCTGAATAAATGGACCGCTAAGGGTTAAGGGGGGAGGTGGCCAGTGAGGCCATGTGTGCTGTGCACAAGGGGGAAGGTATGTGGCAAGGTGCCCCGCCCATTTGTGTGTTATGTGTTGTGTTGCGTGTGGTGTGTTAATGTTGGTGTAATAGTTTGTGTGCACGTGACTGCACAAATTAGTTCACATGCTGGGATTCAAGTGAATAATTAATTAGTAATTGAATCCCGGCACAACAGTATATATAGATGCACGTTTCACTCACTCGGGGTTGTGTGTTCGGTGAGTGGAGAACGGGTGTGGAGAAGAAGAAAATAAAAAGAGAAAGAAATAACAATTTCTACGACGTGCTGGAAGCACCAGCACAGTACTTGTCTGCTTGTCCACTGTTTTGTCTGTCTGTTCGTTTGGCCATTGCACCGTTTATTTTGAGTGTTTTGTTTTGTTTAAACCTTTTATTTTACAATAAAACACTGAGCGCCACAGCGTCTCGGTTTCGCCCGCAGTTGCTGTGTGTCTTGCATTCATTTCCTGGCCTGACGTCACCCCTACAGCCAGCCTGTTCACAGATACATATATTGGAAATGTGCAAAGTATCTGAAAATCACATTCAATATGTTTTTTAAAAAATACCATATATTAACATTGCATGTATAAAAACAAGTTGTAAAGAAAAATCTTTAAATAAGTTGGGTTTAGATTTTGTATTTAATAAGCCTACTTTAAATGTATTTTTCTTAAGTGTTTACTGACATTTTTCAAATACTATCTGTAACTTTTTAAAAGTTATTATAGTAGTTCAATCTAACTTTAATAAGATGAAATGAAATTATTCGGTTTGTATTTGCATTCAGCAACATGTGAAAAACAAATACAAAACAAGTAGTTTTTTTTTTTTTTTTTTCACAACACTGTTTTGTGCTGCTTTAATCCCATATTTCTGTATTCCTGTGAAATCTTTTGGTAGACTATCGTTTTGGACAGTATGACCTCGGGATCCATTCTCAAAAGAAGTCCACAGCACTCCTCTGTGCACCTGTGTCCACTAAATTTGACGTCACGTTCCACAGGCAGCTTCTTCTTTGAACAGCAGTGTGAACACACCCGCGCTGGGGGGGCTCGGCTTGGGTGTGTTAGTCTGAAAGGCTGTTAGTTGGAGGAGAGTGACATTTGTTTGATTATGATTCCTATTTTAATAACTGATAAGGCTGGGATTCTGTCACGGAAATTTGTACTAAAAGTCACAGAGCAGTCATGGTAAATTTTTTCAAAATCACGGAGGAAGGGGATGAAAATTCAACTCTGTTTATTTTTTTTAATACAATATACATTACCTACATAAACATACAATTAGTCTGTCTATAGAAGTAGGAAAAATAAATCTAAATAGAGCCGGGGCTGAAGTGAAAGGTCGTTACTTGGAGAGGTAGTTTGAGCATTGGCCTGAGGGGATAGGATAGAGAACCCCTCGTTGGAGGCACGGATTGCAGCGGCCATAGAGGTCGGGGAAGTGAGCCTCACTTACCCCAAAAGGTTGGACAAGCAAGATGGATTCGTATTTTTTTTTTTTTTTTTGACAAAATAATGGGTAGGGTGAATTATGTGTTTACCTGCCGCACAGTGGAGAGGAATTCAGAACAAAAAATAGGAGGCATTTTTTTACACAGAGAATTGTGAGGGTCTGGAACCAACTCCCCAGTAATGTTGTTGAAGATGACACCCTGGGATCCTTCAAGAAGCTGCTTGATGAGATTCTGGGATCAATAAGCTACTAACAATCAAACAAGCAAGATGGGCTGAATGGCCTCCTCTCGTTTGTCAACTTTCTTATGTTCTTATGAACCCCCCCCCCCTCCCATTAGGGGGGGAAACCTCTGGTGGACCCGGCGGATCAGGTAGCCCCCATTCCAGGCATGCTAACAATGTTTTGGTGAGTTGCAGCTATATCGGAAACAGATGTGCGTATGTATGATTCTACTGCTGAGGAGGACCAGCACCCTAGGCTCTTAGATGCTGATTGATGTTGGCTTTTGCTGCGGAGGTGGCTGCTCCAATTCTAAAGGAGTGAGGAGCGTAGAACTGAGGAGAAAAGCCTGCTTTGGAGATGAGGGAGGGCAGGGTGAGTTGAGAACCAATTTCTTGAACCTACTGCATGGGAGAAGCTGGTGAACAGTGGATCCGTCATGATGAAAGGCTTCTTGCTGTAAATGTATCTGGACATGGAGGTAAAGGGACATAATGGAGAATTAATCTTCGACAGCTGTATAAATTGACCCTGACAAAGTTGTTCTGTCTTAGAGATACAGAGCATAATTAGGAAATGAGAATCTGCAACTAAGGAGAGGTTGTTGGAACGGATGCCGAGAGAAGGGAAGCTGGAAAGAGATGGGATCAGGGCATCTGAGGAATCCAAAGAAAGCAGTTAAGCACATGACTTCCATGAGGAGATCAAAGGGGTTGAAACAGCCTTTTCGCAAGATTGACATGAGCAACATTAGAATATCCGAAGATATAGGAAGTCGAGATGGAGAAGTAGGAGGGGAGCTCTTAGATATGCCACGGAACGTCAAGCAGATTGCTAGAATGGCCAGAAAAATCAGAGAGGACACGGACATGAGACGGTTAAAATTACTGGATTCCGGACAGGTAAGACTTGATTGTAGAAGCGGAGAGGTTTAGAATGTCTCGTGCATGGACGAGAAAGGCTAGGATCCAGTCTTGTTTAAATGGAACTGGCTGAATTTGTTTTTTGCGCAGAAGGAGGAGAAAGAAGACCAGGCTGTAGAGCAGGATGATCTTCTTGATGGAGCTAGGGCAGCGGACATGTTTGGCAGATTGGAGAAGGTTGAAGACAGGAGAGCTAAAAGGAATACTAGGTGCTGGTATTGCAGAACTTGGAGAGGTGCTGGAGATGCTGTGGGAACCAACTGCTGAAATCTGGCGATCTGTAGGCGAGAAAGAGCATCAGCTGCATTATGTGAACGGGAATGTAACAGGCTTGAAAGAAGAAATTAAAAGACACTGAAGTTAAAATCCAAATGACACAATGTAGTAACTGCGTTATAAGGGGAGAGGAAGATCTTCCTTTATTGATAATATGGACTGTAGATTTATTGTTGCTAAACAATGTGATAGATTTTCTTGACCATCGGTGACCCCAGATGTGAGCAGCTGTGATGATGGGATACAGTTCCAGAAGAGCCAGGGGCCATTAGCTAGAGAACCATTCAGTCCCTAGGCAACCCCCTAATCCTAAGAATGAGAAAGAGTCAGTGAAGAGATTCAAATCATGAGGAGCTGAAATCAGGTCTTCATTAGAATGAGGACAGGCCGTTCCAGTGACGTATTAAAGTAGCCCACATCTTAATAACCTTTCTTGCTTCGTAGAGAGCAGAGATCTGCTGACGCAGAGATTGTAATAGTGTGTGGTGGTCTGCCGTCAGTACTGTGCAGTGGCCTGGTGTAGAGAGCAGAGATCTGCTGACGCGGAGATCGTAACAGTGTGTGGTGGTCTGCCGTCACTACTGTGCAGTGGCCTGGTGTAGAGAGCAGAGATCTGCTGACGCGGAGATCGTAACAGGGTGTGGTGGTCTGCCGTCAGTACTGTGCAGTGGCCTGCTGTAGAGAGCAGAGATCTGCTGACGCGGAGATCGTAACAGGGTGTGGTGGTCTGCCGTCACTACTGTGCAGTGGCCTGCTGTAGAGAGCAGAGATCTGCTGACGGAGATCGTAACAGGGTGAGGTGGACTGCTGTCAGTACTGTGCAGTGGCCTGCTGTAGAGAGCAGAGATCTGCTGACGCGGAGATCGTAACAGGGTGTGGTGGTCTGCCGTCACTACTGTGCAGTGGCCTGCTGTAGAGAGCAGAGATCTGCTGATGCGGAGATCGTAACAGTGTGTGGTGGTCTGCCGTCAGTACTGTGCAGTGGCCTGCTGTAGAGAGCAGAGATCTGCTGATGCGGAGATCGTAACAGGGTGTGGTGGTCTGCCGTCACTACTGTGCAGTGGCCTGCTGTAGAGAGCAGAGATCTCTGCTGACGCGAGATCGTAACAGGGTGTGGTGGTCTGCCGTCACTACTGTGCAGTGGCCTGCTGTAGAGAGCAGAGATCTGCTGATGCGGAGATCGTAACAGTGTGTGGTGGACTGCTGTCAGTACTGTGCAGTGGCCTGCTGTAGAGAGCAGAGATCTGCTGACGCGGAGATCGTAACAGTGTGTGGTGGACTGCTGTCACTACTGTGCAGTGGCCTGCTGTAGAGAGCAGAGATCTGCTGATGCGGAGATCGTGCAGGGTGTGGTGGTCTGCTGTCACTGTGCAGTGGCCTGCTGTAGAGAGCAGAGATCTGCTGATGCGGAGATCGTAACAGGGTGTGGTGGTCTGCCGTCACTACTGTGCAGTGGCCTGCTGTAGAGAGCAGAGATCTGCTGATCTGAGATCGTAACAGTGTGTGGTGGTCTGCCGTCAGTACTGTGCAGTGGCCTGCTGTAGAGAGCAGAGATCTGCTGACGCGAGATCGTAACAGGGTGGGTGGACTGCTGTCAGTACTGTGCAGTGGCCTGCTGTAGAGAGCAGAGATCTGCTGACGCGGAGATCGTAACAGGGTGTGGTGGACTGCTGTCAGTACTGTGCAGTGGCCTGCTGTAGAGAGCAGAGATCTGCTGACGCGGAGATCGTAACAGGGTGTGGTGGACTGCTGTCAGTACTGTGCAGTGGCCTGCTGTAGAGAGCAGAGATCTGCTGAGCGGAGATCTGTCAACAGTGCAGTGGCCTGGTCTGCCGTCACTACTGTGCAGTGGCCTGCTGTGCCGTCAGTACTGTGCAGTGGCCTGCTGTAGAGAGCAGAGATCTGCTGAAGCGGAGATCGTAACAGTGTGTGGTGGTCTGCCGTCAGTACTGTGCAGTGGCCTGCTGTAGAGAGCAGAGATCTGCTGACGCGGAGATCGTAACAGTGTGCTGTGGACTGCTGTCAGTACTGTGCAGTGGCCTGCTGTAGAGAGCAGAGATCTGCTGACGCGGAGATCGTAACAGGGTGTGGTGGTCTGCCGTCAGTACTGTGCAGTGGCCTGCTGTAGAGAGCAGAGATCTGCTGGACGGGAGATCGTAACAGTGTGTGGTGGACTGCCGTCAGTACTGTGCAGTGGCCTGCTGTAGAGAGCAGAGATCTGCTGGACGCGGAGATCTGCTAACAGGGTGTGGTGGTCTGCCGTCACTACTGTGCAGTGGCCTGCTGTGCCGTCAGTACTGTGCAGTGGCCTGCTGTAGTGAGCAGAGATCTGCTGAAGTGAGTGAAAAGAAACTCATAGTGAGATATGAGCACATTTAAGCTGCATGAAGTGCATCCTTGGGATTGCAGGTTGTTGCACAATTGTCTTCCAACCAGAATTTTGATAGTACGTCGATGTTAAGATGTTACGATGAAGTGTTAAGGTGATTTAGACGGAGCCAAAGATGAGGCTGCTTTCGGGACAGATGCAGAATGCATTGCTCTGAGGCCGTTACAAAACTATTGATTTGATCGGGAGCAGTCTGAGTGTATTGTCCATTGTAAGTTAGGAGGCTGTTTTAACTGAAATGCTGATTAATCGAAGTACATGGTTTCCGTACCTGACTGACAGCTCACATCGAATGAAATCACTTTCACAGTGAAAGGACCAGCTAAAATATAGAACTTGTGGTGTTATACTGCCATCTGGACATTATGATTAGAATAAAACGTTGGCTTTCGAAAATGCTGCAGGGTAGAATAGATTTGATTATTGCGATCAATAATCCTTGTGATTGGAATGTTATCCTAAATGCTCTGATACTGGTGCATGATGAGCCGAGGACACCCTGGCCGACTTTAACCCCCCCCTGACACTCGGCCAATTGTGCGACGCCCCCTGGGAGCTCCCGTCCACAGTCGGCTGTTGAATAGCCTGTACTCGAACCGGCGACGTCCAGGCTGTAGAGCACATCCTGCACTCCACGCGGAGCGCCTTTATCGGATGCGCCACTCCGGAGCCTCAAGGTGGAATTTCAAGTTGTGTTGGTAAAGTTCAATGTTCTCTACTAAAATCACAGAACCCGTCACCACCGTGCCTTAATCCCAGACTAAAAAGCAAGCAAGGCGACATGTGCGCAGCGGTTTCTGAAGAACCCCTAAACTGGTTACTAAGCAACCCGGCTCAGAGCTTTAAGTATGTCAATTACAATGCCACAATAAACTGTCAGTGAAATAGTTATTTAAGTTAAACAGGAAAACACACATGGTATTGAAATAACATTTCATAAACGTCCAGGGAGTATCCATCATGTATTTATTTAATAAAGCTTGTAGTATTATACCCCTTCGATGTAGCACCGTAGCAGAACCTCCACAATAGTAGCTGCTACGGCCAATCGTAGCAGTTGGCATCTCTGTATATATAATGGGGATTGATTTTATTCTTAATACAAGGATGGTAAAACACGACTGACGCGTATCTGAGTGTCGTATATCCGAGTGCTGACTGTACTTTTAAATGTCATTTTTTTCTTAAACTTCAATGAAATGCCTTTATTCTAGACTGCATTATTCTGTCCTGAGAGCTTATACTATCAGGTCCTACCTCCACAGTACCTTACCAAGTATTAATTTCTGTAATAAAGTGACCAGAATTGGTGATATTATGGGGCTTAACTGGATAATTATAGAATCTCAGATAAAGTTCCTTCAGCTTGAATCCTACCTGTAACTATCACTTCAGTCTGTCCTTCTTCATTCCAGCTTACATCTTCAGCGTAGCATTTATAGATGCCCCCGTCAGCGGGCTGGAGGTTTCTCAGATACAGAGAGATATCACCTCTCTCCAGTGCAGAGGGAGAGAGAGCAGTGCGGCCCCGGTAAGGTATGTCCTGTCTTCTTGGCTGATCCTTTTTTTTTAGATATAAATGAACAGGCGTGTCGAATCTGTCCCTGTACCACCTCACTTCCATGTCCACAGCACTGAGTCTGGGTGAAATGTGACAGGGCAGGATGACATCATCACCAGGCTCAGCAATGACAGGCTGATCAGAGCCAACGACACGCCATGCATCTGAGAAAGAAAAGACAAGGTTAGGCAATAAAAAAACATAAAAAACCTGTTTCTTAAAACAGCATCTTAAGTAGAGTAAGTATTTGAAAGCTGTAAGTAGGGTTGGTGCTCCTCCTGGAAGTTCTTTGAGCTCAACAATATACAGTGCCGTGAAAAAGTATTTGCCCTGTCTGATTTTCTGCATTTTTGCACATCTGTCACATTGTATTTGTTCAGATTTTTTTGTGGGTTGTAGTAGTATATAGACGGAGTCTGAGAGAAAAAATGACACCAAAGTTTGGTACTTCTTTCATTTGTTTGGTGTGCAAGGTAATCAAACATGCAATCTTCAGGTGTGAAAAAGTTATTGCCCCCGTTAACTCAACCCAATTAAAGGGATAATTAGGGTCAGCTGTTTGAGTACTTTGGTTAACAACCAGGCCTGATTTGGGCAAGCCCTGCCCAATATAAATCTGACTGACTTTGGCCCTTACCATCAGAGTGAAGTTGTCAGCACACAGGTTCTAGAGCCACATCATGCCACGAACAAAAGAAATTCCAGAAGACCTCCGGAAAAAGGTTGTTGATGCCTATCAGTCTGGAAAGGGTTACAAAGCCATTTCTAAGGCTCTGGGGCTCCACCGAACCACAGTCAGAGCCATATTGTCCAAATGGAGAAAGTTTGGGACAATAGTGAATCTTCCCAGGAGTGGCCGTCCTGCCAAAATCTCTCCAAGAGCAAGGTGTAAATTGTCCAGGAAGTCAAAAGAACCCTAGAACAACATCCAGGGATCTGCAGGCTTCTCTCGCCACACCTAAGGTCAGTGTTCATGACTCCACCATCAGAAAGACACTGGGCAAAATGGGATTCATGGCAGGAGTAGCAAGGCAGAAACCATTGCTCACTAAGAAGAACATGAATAAAGTTCTCAAGTTTGCCAAAAAGCACCTGCATGACCCTAAAGAGTTCTGGAACAATGTTCTATGGACAGATGAGTCAGAGGTGGAACTTTTTGGCCATTCCCTGTTATGTCTGACGAAACCCAAACACTGCATTCCACAGTAAGAACCTCATACCAACGGTCAAGCATGGTGGTGGTAGTGTCATGGTTTGGGGATGCTTTGCTGCATCAGGACCTGTCGCCTTGCCATCATTGAAGGAACCATGAATTCTGCTCTGTATCAGATAATTCTACAGGAGAATGTCAGGCCATCCGTCCGTGTGAGCTGAAGCTGAAGCTTTTTTGGGTCATGCAACAAGACAATGATCCAAACACACAAGCAAGTCTACATCAGAATGGTTGAAGAACAAGAAATTTAACCCTTTGTAGTCCATTTATTAAGTCCATCGGGTCCAATTTATTTTGGGTTAATTTTAGACGATGCTGTTTAAAAGTATTTTTTCCCCCACAATCAAACGGGTTTAAAAGGCCCTGCATATCAACAAAGCATTCACTAGGCATCTCCAGCCCGCCCCACCCTTTTGTTCGCTATCGCTTTCACATATGCTAAGTAATAAATAATAATAATAATAATAATAATAATAATAATAATAATAATAATAATAGTAGGGTTACCGATCAATCACCTCCTGATCACTCTTTTATCACCAAACTCCTCAATAATGCGATCCAAGTCATTATTTTATTACTATAACATCTCAAAAAAGCTCTGCAAATGTCCGTTATATTCTCTGAGCTTGGATGCAGTAGCAGCCAGCTTGTTTCCTTATGGCCGCCGTTATATGATGCCAAGTATGACTATTCATGAGATACGCCCTTTTTTTTTTTTTTGTCTCGGCCCTGTCGCTCCCACTCGGCCATTGAATGGTTTTCTCTGCCTTTTCCGGAAAAGAAACGACTAGAAACTCGTTTTTTTGCATCTTTTTGATGATGTCGGACAGGGTCCGACATTGGACCGGATAGCAATAATTGCAATGTCGGACCAGGTCCGACATAGGACTGCAAAGGTTAAAGTTTTGGAATGGCCTAGTCAAAGTCCAGACCTAAACCCCATTGAGATGTTGTGGCAGGACCTGAAACGAGCAGTTCATGCTCGAAAACCCACAAATGTCACTGAGCTGAAGCAGTTCTGCATGGAGGAGTGGGCCAAAATTCCTCCACGGCGCTGTGAGAGACTAATCAATAACTACAGGAAGCATTTGGTTGAGTCTAAGGGGGCAATTACTTTTTCACACGGGGGCACTGGGTGTTGCATAACTTTCTTTAATAAATAAATGAAATATGTTTCAATTTTGTGTGTTATTTGTTCACTCAGGGTCCCTTTTATCTAATATTAGGTTTTGGTTGAAGATCTGATAACATTCAGGGTCAAAAACATGCATAAATGCAGCAAATCACATGGGGCAAATAATTTTTCACGGCACTGTACATCCATACAGAGACACTAAACACAGCCAGAAACATCACTGAAAATGAGATGATGCATCTCAGTGGATCTGTCCTGTTGAATTATCTTCATGTTAGATTCATTTCTACAGTCCCTCTCACCTTGTGTAGAAACAGCTGGTAGCAAACTCAAGACAATGAGACAGGTCCTCCCCAGGAATCTCATCTTCATTTCCCTGGAAAACAACACAAGATCTGTTAATTAAAGCTGTGTGACACAACTAGATGTACAGACTGTGACACACTGAGCTAACACAATGTAGGATCAGCACAGCACAGTTCTGTAGAGCAGCGGTTCCCAAACTGTGGTACGCGAGCAGTCTGCCAGTGACACGTCAAAGCAGTTTGTGTGTATTCATTTGTCTTCGGGAATATGGAGCAAGCTGTGCATGTATTCTTTCTTTTTCACCATCTAGTGGCTGTCGTAGAATACTGGATGTTTAAAAACAGTTTTGATTTGTGACAGTTTCTGACTCATGTTATGACAAGAGTGTGCACTGAATCTACAAGTTAATAATTCCAAACTCTCTAATATGGATAAGTGGCTGACTTTTGGTTCCCTGAAGAGAAAACATTCTGAGATGAACCAAAGGCCTGTTTATGAACCGGGTGATGAATCACTTCTAATCAGTCAAAAGAGGAAGGGAATTCTTGTGCAGTTTGCTGGTTCTATCTTGAGTTCTGTGCTGATGTGATTTACATTGTTTAGAGGTGATTGGACTTGTTTGAGAGAACAATGTTAATGAATACAGTGTATAATGCCAGCGCTGTGTGTGCTATGCGAAGGCACAGCCAGCGTTTGTACATTTTCTTTAATCATGATTGTAACAGGGGATGTGTTACATGTGTGGGTAGTCACTGGAAAATACTGACAGACACAGAGCATGGATGCTGATACGCCGCTCAGGCACGCAGATTTAATTTAAACACAGTATGGACACTAGGGTACCAGCAATGATAGACCTAGTGTCACATTTAATAAAGAAAACAAAACAAACACAAAGCTAAAAATAAAAGCCTGCCACACAAAGCGACGCGCGCTAGTCCCACTAAACGGAACGTCCTGCTCCAGGAACCTGCTACTCTACGGTAACCCTCTCTATACTGTTTTGGGATTCACATCCCCTAAGCTGACCTACTTCTGTTCTGTTGCTTCTGAAGTCCCGCCTCCCAGCGACTCCGGGCCGTTCTGACGGTCCTGGCTGGGCAATCGCCTCCACAGGCCCCGTCTTGCAGTTAAAGGGCTCTGTGGTAGTAGTTCCTGCAGAGCGGACGCTTCCCTCCTGGATGTAAACAAACACGCTCCCATTCAGCACCCGTCTGTACAGCAATGGCCTTGCAGCAGCCCCGAGCTGTAGCACAGCAGCTATTTGAGCTCTGCGCTCATCCCCAGGCACGCCCCACTGCCAATCCGGAACTCCAGATCAGCTTAGCTCAGGATGAGCCTCCCGCTCAGCTGGTTGCTTAGCAACGCGTCTCCGGCTGTGCGTCGCAGCTGATTTCTCACAGGCACACACACTTGCTCAGGAACCAGCGACCCGGCTCCCTGTCACAATGATATAACTGTAGGCTCTATAAAATTGACTCTGCAAGTTGCGGCTTTCCGTTCATTTCATACAGTTCATCATCCTGTTCTTCAATATCGGACCTTCAGGCAGTCAAAACCACACAGGACTACATACAAGAACACAGTGATGCACTTCATACAATGTTTCAAAGGAAGCTAGTCTGTATGTCGTTCTGCCTAGCAGTGCACTAGTTTTCATGTTAACTGCACTGGATTTCACATTGCCAGTGTAACAGGGTTAAGCTTTCTTTGCACTTTATTTTGTATTTATAATTTAAGAGGTTTCATTTTTCTATTGCACTTTGATTATTTTACATTGATATGTTTTTTTAAAGCACGTGTGAATGTGTGTAAGGAGATTGCGTTGTAATTGATTAATTAGTTCAATTGTTTGTAGCTGAATATTTCATAAAGCTTCATTAAGAAGAATGAGGGGAGAGCTGGGAGGACATTCAGGATAACAAGCAGTTTGTGTGAGCATGGATGCCGGGCTGGGAAGGAGGAGCGGCGGTAGGGTTTTTGAGAAATTGCTACTTTGTGTGTGAAGTTCATGAACTGTAGTGTGTACTGACGGGGGTGTGTATCTGCATATAGCAATTGTAGCTCATGTGTTGCCGCTGCAGCTACATTCTTAGCCCAGCAGCGGCTCTGCCTGTAGTGAGAGGGGTAGGGGCAGAGCTAGAATGGCTCCTACAGGATTGTTTAGCCTATAAAATGAAAATCCAGTTCCTTTCTTTGATAGCTGTGAGAATGGGATTATTTAGCCAATGGAACACGTGCCCGATGCTTGGTATCTGAACTTCATTGGGAGACGAGATTGTGGACGGAGTCCTCAACCATATCTCCAATTCACCAATGTAACTAAATGGATTGTTTTACTGCTAGGTGCCCTTTAGTGCTTCACAATCTGTGATGCTGACTTGCGAACAACAGTGTCAAACTTGTTCAGCTGATGTTAACTAATGTGCCTAACGTTTTACGAAGCCCAGGATCCATTTGAGATTCAATTTTTGTAAATGCGAAAAGCATGTTTTATCTTATTAAAAACATTGAACTCCATTTTTGCTTGCTCTCTGCTTTTCTTGTGGTTCATGCATTGCTCTGTCTCAATAAAGTAACATGTGCTGTTAAACTAGGGTAAAATTTGGGAAACATTTTAGTTGCTCTTTTTTATAGATGTGGTATAGTCGGATTACTGCACGGCACGGTAGTGGCTTTAGCCCCCCAGTTCGTTAATGCTGTGCACACTGCTCCAGCGGTGCCGGGTAATAGCACACTGCTCCAGCGGTGCCGGTGTCGCACACACTGCTCCAGCGGTGCCGGTGTCGCACACACTGCTCCAGCGGTGCCGGTGTCGCACACACTGCTCTAGTGGTGCCGGTGTCGCACACACTGATCCAGCGGTGCGATTAACGCGACACACCGATCCAGCGGTGCCCGTTGTCGCACACACCGATCTAGTGGTGCGATTATCGCACACACACTGATCCAGCGGTGCCGGTGTCGCACACACTGATCTAGTGGTGCTGGTGTCACACACACTGCTCCAGCGGTGCTGGTGTCGCACACACTGATCCAGCGGTGCGGTGCACACCTGATCTAGTGGTGCCATTGTCGCACACACTGCTCTAGCGGTGCTGGTGTCGCCTCACACTGCGATCTAGTGGTGCCGGTGTCGCACACACTGCTCCAGTGGTGCTGGTGTCACACACACACTGCTCTAGTGGTGCGGTGTCATCACACACTGCTATACTGGTGCTGGTGTCACACACACTGCTATACTGGTGCTGGTGTCACACACACTGCTATAGTGGTGCTGGTATCACCTCACACTGCTATAGTGGTGCTGGTGTCACACACACTGCTATACTGGTGCTAGTGTCACACACACTGCTATACTGGTGCTGGTGTCACACACACTGCTATAGTGGTGCTGGTATCACCTCACACTGCTATAGTGGTGCTGGTGTCACACACACTGCTCTAGTGGTGCTGGTATCACCACA
Organism: Huso huso; assembly: GCA_036884735.1. Classification (NCBI taxonomy): domain Eukaryota; kingdom Metazoa; phylum Chordata; class Actinopteri; order Acipenseriformes; family Acipenseridae; genus Huso; species Huso huso. Next base: position 9,369,231 of record CM072704.1, on the reverse strand, counting down.
CACTGCTCTAGTGGTGCTGGTGTCACACACACTGCTATAGTGGTGCTGGTATCACCTCACACTGCTATAGTGGTGCCGGTATTATGTCACACTGCTCTAGTGGTGCTGGTGTCACACACACTGCTATACTGGTGCTGGTATCATCACTGACTGGGTTAATATGTTTTCGCAAAGTGCAGATAAAATGAGGCATTCTCTTTGTAAGAACAGCCTATCTACATTCCCTCCCCTCCTAGGTCTATTAATTCTTTCTATTCCACAAAATTTCAAGTAGGCAACATTGCGCTTATACTCATGAAAATGTTTAGCAACCACGGAGGTCATGTCTATCCGTCTAATAGCACTCTTATGCTGTGATATTCATGTTTTTAAAGTTCTGCTAGTTTTTCCTACATGTGCAAGTCCACATGGACAAAATCACATTTTGGGTACTGCAATTGATTACACCTCTAACTTTAATTGTTATACCTGTGTGGGGGTGCTGGAAGGTGTCAGTTTTGTAAGTATTGTTACATTGTGCACAATTATGACAATGATAGTACCCTGGTAGAATACCAAAGTGGCAGGTAGGTGTAGGCTTATAATGATCCACTCTTACTAAAAGATCTTTGAGATTTCTATCTCTCTTAAAACAAAACAATGGTGGTGTATTAAACTCTTATCGGTAACAAACTATCCGAAGCAATAATGTTCCAATGTTTCAAAATGAGATCCTCAATTGTCTTAGATGCAGGACTATATGTAGTAATGCATACAATCCTAGATTGTTTAGTTACATCCGTAGATTTTGTTTTTAGTACTGTACGTCTGACGAAAACAAACAGTAGGAAATACTATTCTGCATTGTATTACAGTGGTTAGTATTATTATTGGTCCATCTTATCTTGTTGTTTCAGTTCACCCATAAATGCAACACAGTGACTCTTGTATGTTACACGCGGGAACGAGATTTGAGGTTAGTTTGTTAAACGGAGTAGAATATATGCTGTTAAAATTGAACACAAATTCTCCCATGGATGAGTGATAAAAGCCAATGCCTGGCTTCAGCACAGGGAGCTGTCCTCACAGGCCCCAGTCTAGGCTGCTGGTTGACATTTAAAAAAAAAAAAAAAAAAAAAAAAAGGCATTTTCTGAATAACCAAATCGTTATAAAAGTTAAACTGTGTGGTTTCTTTTTGTGCCCAATAATTAGATTTATATATGAATCAAGCAAAAGGACAAAACATCCTACATTTCAGCCTTGACTTCAGTTTAGTGGCCTGGGTGCCATCTACACATTTATTTAACAAGGCCATTTTGACCTTGCCAATTAAGAGCCCTGTGTGATGCTTTCAGGAGCTTCCGAGTCACACTGCAAAAGTCCACTAACGCAGGCGGCTGCAGATTCAGCATGAAAGCAATAAAAACACATACTTTCTTTGCAGATTTTTAACCAGGCGAACATGATGGGCCGAATGGCCTCCTCTCGCTAGTAAACATGTCTTCTGTTCTAGTTATAAAAAGTCTACTTTCAGGAAAGTATTTCTGTGTTATTTTGTTATCTGTAAGAATTAAGAGATTCCTTGTAATTGGAGTATTTGAAGCCAGTCGAAACGCCACAGGTCTCTTTTTATAGGTAAGAAATAAAGATAATGGTGTCTTTTACCCCAAGTGTTGCGCTTTCTCACCAGTTTAATTTGAATTTTATAGTCAGTGGCCAGCAGTCCAGATAAGCTGCGTACCTGCAGTTTATACAGATTAAAAAAAAACAAAAAAAAAATCAGGAAATACACACCAAATTTCAATTGAATGTGTTAAAATACGCATAACAATTCTGCTGCACAGCTTGTCTACCTGTTGTCTTTGCAGCCAATCACAGTAAGAATAAGAAAAATTCACAGGTCGAGGTATAAACACCCCAGTCCAGCTTCAAATCCAACTGGAAGCATCGTCAGAGGCAACCGCTAAAATAAGGTGCCTACAACAGTAAACAAATTTTTCTATCTGATTAATGCATTTCCTTATTTTATTTATGTGTATGGCTTTATATTGAGGTTTTAACATGATCACCGAGTTTAAGAATGTAATGTTAAAATATAAGTAATGTAATTCATTTGCAGTCAATGTGATATCGTACTTCGATGCGCTGAGCTGATGGACTTGCAGAACACACGCGTGGTTGTACAGTAGTTCAAAGCAACATTGCAGTTAAAATGGAAGGCCTACCTCATTACTATCAAAGATTGTACAGTATTTAACGAGATTACTCATGAAAGGTAAGGTTGTATTTTACCCCCTGAAAATACATTTTACTCTGTGTTAAAATCAGAGGGTAAGCTACTCCCAGACCCAGTGGCAATGACCCATGAATACACTGGAACTGGTTTTCAGCAGGAAAATAAAACATACATTTAAACATATATTGTACCATTTAACATGTAATGGATATACGATCCAAAGTATGGTGATAGTATCAATATCATGATACTGTGCATGGTATCGTATCGAGACTCCTCCCTAACTGAGGTATCACACAACACTAGTGCAGACTGTGTACTGTGCACGGTATCGTATCGAGACTCCTAACTGAGGTATCACACAACACTAGTGCAGACTGTGTACTGTGCATGGTATCGTGTCGAGACCCCTAACTGAGGTATCACACAACACTAGTGCAGACTGTGTACTGTGCATGGTATATGACGAGACTCCTAACTGAGGTATCACACAACACTAGTGCAGACTGTGTACTGTGCATGGTATCGTATCGAGACTCCTAACTGAGGTATCACACAACACTAGTGCAGACTGTGTACTGTGCATGGTATCGTATCGAGACTCCTAACTGAGGTATCACACAACACTAGTGCAGACTGTGTACTGTGCATGGTATCGTATCGAGACTCCTAACTGAGGTATCACACAACACTAGTGCAGACTGTGTACTGTGCATGGTATCGTATCGAGACTCCCAACTGAGGTATCACACAACACTAGTGCAGACTGTGTACTGTGCATGGTATCGTGTCGACTCTAACTGAGGTATCACACAACACTAGTGCAGACTGTGTACTGTGCATGGTATCGTATCGAGACTCCTAACTGAGGTATCACACAACACTAGTGCAGACTGTGTACTGTGCATGGTATCGTATCGAGACTCCTAACTGAGGTATCACACAACACTAGTGCAGACTGTGTACTGTGCATGGTATTGTGCAGACTCCTAACTGAGGTATCACACAACACTAGTGCAGACTGTGTACTGTGCATGGTATCGTATCGAGACTCCTAACTGAGGTATCACACAACACTAGTGCAGACTGTGTACTGTGCATGGTATCGTATCGAGACTCCTCCCTAACTGAGGTATCACACAACACTAGTGCAGACTGTGTACTGTGCATGGTATCGTATCGAGACTCCTAACTGAGGTATCACACAACACTAGTGCAGGCTGTGTACTGTGCATGGTATCGTATCGAGACTCCTCCCTAACTGAGCTATCACACAACGCTAGTGCAGACTGTGTACTGTGCATGGTATCGTATCGAGACTCCTAACTGAGGTATCACACAACACTAGTGCAGGCTGTGTACTGTGCATGGTATCGTATCGAGACTCCTAACTGAGGTATCACACAACACTAGTGCACACTGTGTACTCTCCATGGTAAATATACATATTGTGACAGAAAAAAAAGCCCAAGCATTTTGGAAAGTAACAAAAACAATAATTTCATACAGTATATAAAAAGTGAAAGCCCAGAAAAAAAATAAAAAATAAAAAAACTCAAATAGATTAACCCCTACGCACCAGACCTCTCTAGTTTCAGGACTTAAATCCGAGAACGCAATCTCTCTTTTGGGATGTCTCACAGCCCTAATAAGCCGTCAAGCAATCAAATCAGTCTTTCTGAGCCTGTCACTGAATAAGGCTCGGCACTCCAGCGATACCTCATTTAGGGAGTATCGATACGACACCATGCACAGTATCATGACATTAGAGACTATCACCATACTTTGGATCTTATGTCCGTTACATGTTAAATGGCTGTGTGTATTTAAAGGTCATTGCCACCAATTATAAAATTAATATAAAAGTGGTAAGAAAGCACAACACTGTGTAAAAGACACAATTTTCTTTATTTAAAAAGAGAACTCTTTTCAGCCAGCTTCAAAAACTCCAATTACAAGGAATCTCTTCATTCTGATATATAATAAAACAACACAGAAATACTTTCCAGAAAGCAGTCTTTTTATAATCAAGCCAGATGTTTTACATACAGGGGTATCTTAGAAGTGCTAAAAAATGTGAGCAAGGAATGAAAAAATGAAGCACATGTGGAAGCTGATTTACACGGTTACTTTGAGAAAAGGCTTGATGAGGTTCTTGGATCAATAAACAACCAAATAAGCAAGATGGGCCAAATGGACCTCCTCTTGCTTGTAACATTTCTTATGTTCTTAAAGTCACATACAACATAACACCTCCATGAATCTATACTGTGCAAATATTTTAGAAAGTAAAACAAGTGAACACAGAGTATCATGCTAAACTAGACTAGCACGATTGATTCATGTACACTGTAAAACATTTCTCTTAACCCTTTGAGTAGTGAGTTCTAAAATGCACTGCCGGTCCTACAGGAGTGAGTTTTTTTTTTCTGTCTTAAGCATGCGCTTGATTATTACAAGTACAGCGTACAAGCAAGCTGAAAGCTATTATGTCTGTATGTATGTATGTAATGAATACTGACAAAATACAGACAAATCATTTTTACCGTAAATAAATAAAACAAATAAATACACTGTTTAATTTTGTCCTAGGGAAAGGTTTTGACTAAAAAATAACAGGTAGACAATAAACAATAAACAGGGTGGAACAACAACAACACGTCCTAAAAAAAAGGGCTGAATTAGAGGGAGAGAGCAAGCGAGAGAGAGAGAGAGAGAGAGAGAGAGAGATGAATAAATCATATCTGGGTAAACAGGTGGTGGGGGCGGAGGGAGTGAGAGTGCCTAATGCTTCTGCGTTTGATACTTCTTGAAGCATGGAGCAATCTGAATTCAGTATTATTTCTAATACTTTTTTCTCACTGAGCAATTTTCGCCAGTTTACAAACACTGTTGACATTTTTGTGATGGTTTATTGTATGTAATTCAGTCAATATCTAGCAGAGGGCGCACGAGACCAATAAAAGGTGTTACAGAAACTTAGTGTAACAAGATATTGTTATCAGAAGTTTTGTAAGCTCAGTAATTCAAGTTTAAAGTTGCAGAACGTACCGTTCGTACTCCCTGGGGACCAGAGAGCAGTGAACATACCGGTACGTTCGTACTACTCAAAGGGTTAAATGAACACAGTAATGTGTTACATTAGGGAATACACACAAATGCTATATTCCTTTATTTTAAACACTATGTGTTCATTTTACATTTGTATAGTGTTAAAGATATTTTGAAAATCACTAAGAAATAATTTAATAAATTTGTTCAGCGGATTAAAAAAAAGGTACTTCTTGCAAGTTCAAATTTAAGTATTATATTTAACGCTATGTTTCTAAAACAAACAGGCCACTTCTGTAGATGCCGTCCTCTTACGTGCTATTAGAACAGAATTCTGTTTGATCGTATTGAAGCCAAATGTCTTCGTCAAAACAACGCCCCAGTGCACCTTAAATAAGAACACAAGACATTCTACTAGCGAGAGGAGGTCATTCGGCACATCATGCTCGTCTGGTTGTTAAAAATCTTACAAGTACTTTTTATTGCTTTCATGCTGAACCTGTAGCCGTCTACAGTGTGACTCGTAAGCTTTAGCGGTCCTGTGCTTTCCTCTGCAGGTGAAGCGTCACATTGATCCTGTTAGGGAAACATGCTGGCAATGAAGTCTATTCATTCTGGTCTTTCCACCGCTCATGCATGCAATTCAACACACAGGACTTTCACAGCTATCACAACACACAGGGCTCTACACATAAAATACAGACAGGACTTTCACAGCTATCACAACACACAGGGCTCTACACACAAAATACAGACAGGACTTTCACAACACACAGGGCTCTACACATAAAATACAGACAGGACTTTCACAACACACAGGGCTCTACACATAAAATACAGACAGGACTTTCACAGCTATCACAACACACAGGGCTCTACACATAAAATACAGACAGGACTTTCACAGCTATCACAACACACAGAGCTCTACACATAAAATACAGACAGGACTTTCACAGCTATCACAACACACAGGGCTCTACACATAAAATACAGACAGGACTTTCACAGCTATCACAACACACAGGGCTCTACACATAAAAATACAGACAGGACTTTCACAGCTATCACAACACACAGGGCTCTACACATAAAATACAGACAGGACTTTCACAGCTATCACAACACACAGGGCTCTACACATAAAATACACACAGGACTTTCACAGCTATCACAACACACAGGGCTCTACACAAAATACAGACAGGACTTTCACAGCTATCACAACACACAGGGCTCTACACATAAAATACAGACAGGACTTTCACAGCTATCACAACACACAGGGCTCTACACATAAAATACAGACAGGACTTTCACAACACACAGGGCTCTACACATAAAATACAGACAGGACTTTCACAACTATCACAACACACAGGGCTCTACACAAAATACAGACAGGACTCTCACAGCTATCACAACACACAGGGCTCTACACATAAAATACAGACAGGACTTTCACAGCTATCACAACACACAGGGCTCTACACATAAAATACAGACAGGACTTTCACAGCTATCACAACACACAGGGCTCTACACATAAAATACACACAGGACTTTCACAGCTATCACAACACACAGGGCTCTACACATAAAATACAGACAGGACTCTCACAGCTATCACAACACAGGGCTCTACACATAAAATACAGACAGGACTCTCACAGCTATCACAACACACAGGGCTCTACACATAAAATACACACAGGACTTTCACAGCTATCACAACACACAGGGCTCTACACAAAATACAGACAGGACTTTCACAGCTATCACAACACACAGGGCTCTACACAAAATACAGACAGGACTTTCACAGCTATCACAACACACAGGGCTCTACACAAAAATACAGACAGGACTTTCACAGCTATCACAACACACAGGGCTCTACACACAAAATACAGACAGGACTTTCACAGTCTCACAACTCACAGGGCTCACAACAAAATACAGACAGGACTCTCACAGCTATCACAACACACAGGGCTCTACACATAAAATACAGACAGGACTCTCACAGCTATCACAACACACAGGGCTCTACACATAAAATACAGACAGGACTTTCACAGCTATCACAACACACAGGGCTCTACACATAAAATACAGACAGGACTCTCACAGCTATCACAACACACAGGGCTCTACACATAAAATACAGACAGGACTTTCACAGCTATCACAACACACAGGGCTCTACACATAAAATACAGACAGGACTTTCACAGCTATCACAACACACAGGGCTCTACACATAAAATACAGACAGGACTTTCACAGCTATCACAACACACAGGGCTCTACACATAAAATACAGACAGGACTCTCACAGCTATCACAACACACAGGGCTCTACACAAAATACAGACAGGACTTTCACAGCTATCACAACACACAGGGCTCTACACAAAAATACAGACAGGACTTTCACAGCTATCACAACACACAGGGCTCTACACATCTACAGGACTTTCACAGCTATCACAAAATACAGACAGGACTTTCACAGCTATCACAACACAACAGGGGGCTCTACACATAAAATACACACAGGACTTTCACAGCTATCACAACACACAGGGCTCTACACATAAAAATACAGACAGGACTTTCACAGCTATCACAACACACAGGGCTCTACACATAAAATACAGACAGGACTCTCACAGCTATCACATCACACAGGGCTCTACACATAAAATACAGACAGGACTTTCACAGCTATCACAACACACAGGGCTCTACACATAAAATACAGACAGGACTTTCATAGCTATCACAACACACAGGGCTCTACACATAAAATACAGACAGGACTTTCACAGCTATCACAACACACAGGGCTCTACACATAAAATACAGACAGGACTTTCACAGCTATCACAACACACAGGGCTCTACACATAAAATACAGACAGGACTTTCACAGCTATCACAACACACAGGGCTCTACACATAAAATACAGACAGGACTTTCACAGCTATCACAACACACAGGGCTCTACACATAAAATACACACAGGACTCTCACAGCTATCACAACACACAGGGCTCTACACATAAAATACAGACAGGACTTTCACAGCTATCACAACACACAGGGCTCTACACATAAAATACAGACAGGACTCTCACAGCTATCACAACACACAGGGCTCTACACAAAAAATACAGACAGGACTTTCACAGCTATCACAACACACAGGGCTCTACACATAAAATACAGACAGGACTTTCACAGCTATCACAACACACAGGGCTCTACACATAAAATACAGACAAAATCACAACACAGGACTCTACACAAAAATACAGACAGGACTTTCACAGCTATCACAACACACAGGGCTCTACACATAAAATACAGACAGGACTTTCACAGCTATCACAACACACAGGGCTCTACATAAAATACAGACAGGACTTTCACAGCTATCACAACACACAGGGCTCTACACATAAAATACAGACAGGACTTTCACAGCTATCACAACACACAGGGCTCTACACAAAAATACAGACAGGACTTTCACAGCTATCACAACACACAGGGCTCTACACATAAAATACAGACAGGACTTTCACAGCTATCACAACACACAGGGCTCTACACATAAAATACAGACAGGACTCTCACAGCTATCACAACACACAGGGCTCTACACATAAAATACAGACAGGACTTTCACAGCTATCACAACACACAGGGCTCTACACATAAAAATACAGACAGGACTTTCACAGCTATCACAACACACAGGGCTCTACACAAAATACAGACAGGACTTTCACAGCTATCACAACACACAGGGCTCTACACATAAAATACAGACAGGACTTTCACAGCTATCACAACACACAGGGCTCTACACATAAAATACAGACAGGACTTTCTATCACAAAAACACAGGGCTCTACACAAAAAATACAGACAGGACTTTCACAGCTATCACAACACACAGGGCTCTACACAAAACATAAAATACAGACAGGACTTTCAGCTATCACATCACACAGGGCTCTACACATAAAATACAGACAGGACTTTCACAACACACAGGGCTCTACACATAAAATACAGACAGGACTCTCACAGCTATCACAACACACAGGGCTCTACACATAAAATACAGACAGGACTTTCACAGCTATCACAACACACAGGGCTCTACACAAAATACAGACAGGACTTTCACAGCTATCACAACACACAGGGCTCTACACATAAAATACAGACAGGACTCTCACAGCTATCACAAACACAGGGCTCTACACATAAAATACAGACAGGACTTTCACAGCTATCACAACACACAGGGCTCTACACATAAAATACACACAGGACTCTCACAGCTATCACAACACACAGGGCTCTACACATAAAATACAGACAGGACTTTCACAGCTATCACAACACACAGGGCTCTACACATAAAATACAGACAGGACTCTCACAGCTATCACAACACACAGGGCTCTACACATAAAATACAGACAGGACTTTCACAGCTATCACAACACACAGGGCTCTACACATAAAATACAGACAGGACTCTCACAGCTATCACAACACAGGGCTCTACACATAAAATACAGACAGGACTTTCACAGCTATCACAACACACAGGGCTCTACACATAAAATACAGACAGGACTTTCACAGCTATCACAACACACAGAGCTCTACACATAAAATACAGACAGGACTTTCACAGCTATCACAACACACAGGGGCTCTACACATAAAAATACAGACAGGACTCTCACAGCTATCACAACACAGGGCTCTACACATAAAATACAGACAGGACTTTCACAGCTATCACAACACACAGGGCTCTACACATAAAATACAGACAGGACTTTCACAGCTATCACAACACACAGAGCTCTACACATAAAATACAGACAGGACTTTCACAGCTATCACAACACACAGGGCTCTACACATAAAATACAGACAGGACTTTCACAACACACAGGGCTCTACACATAAAATACAGACAGGACTTTCACAGCTATCACAACACACAGGGCTCTACACATAAAATACAGACAGGACTTTCACAGCTATCACAACACACAGGGCTCTACACACAAAATACAGACAGGACTTTCACAGCTATCACAACACACAGGGCTCTACACATAAAATACAGACAGGACTTTCACAACACACAGGGCTCTACATATAAAATACAGACAGGACTTTCACAACACACAGGGCTCTACACATAAAATACAGACAGGACTTTCACAGCTATCACAACACACAGGGCTCTACACATAAAATACAGACAGGACTCTCACAGCTATCACAACACACAGGGCTCTACACATAAAATACAGACAGGACTCTCACAGCTATCACATCACACAGGGCTCTACACATAAAATACAGACAGGACTCTCACAGCTATCACAACACACAGGGCTCTACACATAAAATACAGACAGGACTTTCACAGCTATCACAACACACAGGGCTCTACACATAAAATACACACAGGACTCTCACAGCTATCACAACACACAGAGCTCTACACATAAAAATACAGACAGGACTCTCACAGCTATCACAACACACAGGGCTCTACACATAAAATACAGACAGGACTCTCACAGCTATCACATCACACAGGGCTCTACACAAAATACAGACAGGACTCTCACAGCTATCACAACACACAGGGCTCTACACATAAAATACAGACAGGACTTTCACAGCTATCACAACACACAGGACTCTACACATAAAATACAGACAGGACTTTCACAGCTATCACAACACACAGGGCTCTACACATAAAATACAGACAGGACTTTCACAGCTATCACAACACACAGGGCTCTACATAAAATACAGACAGGACTTTCACAGCTATCACAACACACAGGGACTCTACACATAAAATACAGACAGGACTTTCACAGCTATCACAACACACAGGGCTCTACACATAAAATACAGACAGGACTTTCACAGCTATCACAACACACAGGGCTCTACATAAAATACACACAGGACTTTCACAGCTATCACAACACACAGGGCTCTACACATAAAATACAGACAGGACTTTCACAGCTATCACATCACACAGGGCTCTACACATAAAATACAGACAGGACTTTCACAGCTATCACAACACACAGGGCTCTACACATAAAATACAGACAGGACTTTCACAGCTATCACAACACACAGGGCTCTACACATAAAATACAGACAGGACTTTCACAGCTATCACAACACACAGGGCTCTACACATAAAATACAGACAGGACTCTCACAGCTATCACAACACACTTACATAAAATACAGACTAACATGTAGAGTTTTAACCCTTTCCGGTCCGACATTGCAATTTTCCCTTTCCGGTCCATGTCGGACCCTGTCCTACATCATCAAAAAGACGCAAAAAACAGGTCTCTAGTCGATTTTTCTCCGGAAAATAATAACTTGGATCGCATTATCGAGGAGTTTGGTAATAAAACGAGCGATCAGGAGATGATTTATCAGTATGCACTACTATCAAGAGGTATGTGAAAAAAACAGCTTAACGAGGGGGGTGGGGCGGGGCTGGAGATTACTGAATGTCCTGTTGATATGCAGAGTCTTTTTTAAACATGTTTTACTGTGAAAAAATTACTTTTAACACAGCGTCTAAAATAAACCGCGCGTGTGAAAATAAGTGGACCTGGCGTGCCTGAGACGCACTGAATAAATGGACGCTAAGGGTTAATGACATTTCGTCAGCAAATTAGATTTTTGCAGCTTCTAGCAAATGTACTGTAATGACGAAATAAACAAGAATCAATTAACTCCTTTTTGATCGGCTTCTAGTTTTATTTTTATTTGCATTTATTCCTGTTATCTTTGCTGTGACTTTTTATAAAGTAATATGCACTGGGATTCACTTACTTAAAAGTAAAAGAATGGAAGAAACCGCAGTAAAAGTAAACTTTGGTAAGAGATTGGGGTGGCGATCTGAAAGATGTTTCAATAAACTGGTGGCATTTCCTCCTTTGCTGTTGTCATCTGACTGAAATCCAAGCTTCTCTCCTGCATTCACCATGACTGCTGCACTCACTGAATTTTCCCAGAGCATGCAGGGTAGTTGGTCTCTTCCGCTAAGCAGAAATGAGTCTGCTTAGTTCATATTGTTTTTAAAGCACTCAATTTGTTTTTCAGATAATTTTCAATACAATATTTTTATTTTACCCCGACATTAGGGATCAGAGGATTTTGGTATCATGATATTTGGTATCGATATAAAGCGGAACACTACTAGGAACAAAACAACAGTATCTCTACATGCCAATTTAGATGCCACACTTCGAAACCGCCCCAGAGGAAACGCATGTACCAGCGCGTATCCTGAAGTGGAAGAGGAGGACAGGATGAGCAGGCTTGCACTTGACAGTCACGAGCACCACACTGCATCACTTGATTGATTTATTTGTTTGTTTTTTTTTTTCTACACTGGTGGCAAAATGTATTGCATCACCTCATTATCTTTACAATGGCTGCTTTATGAGTTCTGCACCATGTAGTTCGTTTTTCTATAGATTTTTGTTTTTTGTTATTGTTGATATGCTGTTCGTAGTTATAGTAAATTCTATAACTTTTGTCTATAAATATGATTCTCTTCATAGTGCAAAATGATTTCAAGTCAGGAAACATACAGCACATTATGTTTATATCCCAAATGAAATGCATGTATTTATTTGTTTGCTTACAGTGGTGGCCGCATTCATTGCAGCAGTCCAATACAGTTAGGTTTACTGCTTTGTCGCCATTCATGTTTTGTTGGTTTGGTAAGTTTTTCCAGACTAAAATTGCTATTCGTGGATATATTGAATTCTACAACGTGTGTATATAAATATGATTTTTCTCTTCACAATGCAAAACTATTGAATAATTTAATAAAAACCAACTGCATTTTTTACTTGTATTCATATGCTTCATGGTTAAAAGGTTTTACGTATGACTTGGCAATGAATACTGTGATATTTTGCTTAGTCTGGACTACTTTCATAAAATAGCTGACAGTGCTGTGAACAGGGCGTTCTGTCATAAAGACCAGGGCTCGGACAAGATCTTGTAGCTCCTCAACGGTAAAAGAGAGTCAAATAAAAAATCAGATTTTAAAACCCTCATGAAATTTCTTCACAACTAACGACTGAATATTTTTCTATATCTAACTTAGAAAGGGGTCGAAATTGGCAGTTTTTTTTTTTTTTTAATATTTATTATTTTACATTACGATGTTTTGGGGGGCATGGCTTACATAAATATATACATTCCACAACAAAATACATGATACCACTGGAAACAGACAGGTAAGCCTTTTCTGTAGATACTGGGTTTTAATTTCTGATTTAAGGTTGCTAAAACACAAATGGCCATTCTGCTTGGGCATCAAAGGATTAAAATAAGCACCTAAAATGAATAATAAAAACCGAAAAACAGAAGCCTGAATTATAATTTAAATCCAACTGACTGGGTTTCCACTAACCCAACTGACTGGGTTTCCACTAGCCCAACTGACTGGGTTTCCACTAACCCAACTGACTGGGTTTCCACTAACCCAACTGACTGGGTTTCCACTAACCCAACTGACTGGGTTTCCACTAACCCAACTGACTGGGTTTGACTAAATCACCTGACTATAAATGGCATGTAAAGTAGCTCTATAGATGACATGTAAAGCTCTTTGATTTCCTGTGGTATGAAAGGAGCTCTATAAATGACATGTAAAGCTCTTTGAGATCCTGTGGTATGGAAGGAGCTCTATAAATGACATGTAAAGCTCTTGGAGATCCAGTGGTATGGAAGGAGCTCTATAAATGACATGTAAAGCTCTTGGAGATCTTGTGGTATGGAAGGAGCTCTATAAATGACATGTAAAGCTCTTGGAGATACTGTGGTATGAAAGGAGCTCTATAAATGACATGTAAAGCTCTTTGAGATCCTGTGGTATGGAAGGAGCTCTATAAATGACATGTAAAGCTCTTGGAGATACTGTGGTATGAAAGGAGCTCTATAAATGACATGTAAAGCTCTTTGAGATCTTGTGGCATGGAAGGAGCTCTATAAATGACATGTAAAGCTCTTTGAGATCCTGTGGTATGGAAGGAGCTCTATAAATGACATGTAAAGCTCTTGGAGATCCAGTGGTATGGAAGGAGCTCTATAAATGACATGTAAAGCTCTTGGAGATCTTGTGGTATGGAAGGAGCTCTATAAATGACATGTAAAGCTCTTGGAGATACTGTGGTATGAAAGGAGCTCTATAAATGACATGTAAAAACTCTTTGAGATCCTGTGAGGTAAGGAGCTCTATAAATGACATGTAAAGCTCTTGGAGATACTGTGGTATGAAAGGAGCTCTATAAATGACATGTAAAGCTCTTTGAGATCTTGTGGCATGGAAGGAGCTCTATAAATGACATGTAAAGCTCTTGGAGATACTGTGGTATGAAAGGAGCTCTATAAATGACATGTAAAGCTCTTTGAGATTCTGTGCTATGAAAGGAGCTCTATAAATGACATGTAAAGCTCTTGGAGATACTGTGGTATGAAAGGAGCTCTATAAATGACATGTAAAGCTCTTTGAGATCCTGTGGTATGAAAGGAGCTCTATAAATGACATGTAAAGCTCTTTGAGATTCTGTGCTATGAAAGGAGCTCTATAAATGACATGTAAAGCTCTTTGAGATCCTGTGCTATGAAAGGAGCTCTATAAATGACATGTAAAGCTCTTTGAGATCCTGTGCTATGAAAGGAGCTCTATAAATGACATGTAAAGCTCTTTGAGATCCTGTGGTATGGAAGGAGCTCTATAAATGACATGTAAAGCTCTTGGAGATACTGTGGTATGGAAGGAGCTCTATAAATGACATGTAAAGCTCTTGAGATACTGTGGTATGGAAGGAGCTCTATAAATGACATGTAAAGCTCTTGGAGATCCTGTGGTATGGAAGGAGCTCTATAAATGACATGTAAAGCTCTTTGAGATCCTGTGGTATGGAAGGAGCTCTATAAATGACATGTAAAGCTCTTTGAGATCCTGTGGTATGAAAGGAGCTCTATAAATGACATGTAAAGCTCTTTGAGATCCTGTGCTTTTTGAAAGGAGCTCTATAAATGACATGTAAAGCTCTTTGAGATCCTGTGCTATGAAAGGAGCTCTGTAAATGACATGTAAAGCTCTTTGAGATCCTGTGGTATGGAAGGAGCTCTATAAATGACATGTAAAGCTCTTTGAGATCCTGTGGTATGAAAGGCACTATATACATAAAATAAATTATAACTTAAGTACAGAGGACACTTACAGCCCAGCGCAGGATCCAGGAGACGAGCTCAGTCGTTATAACCGGACCTGGGTTCAACTCCTATAACACTCACTCTGCTCCGCTACACCTCCTTCCTGACTGAAGTCTGCGTTGTGTGTGTTTGTTACAGTACCAACGACCAACTTCCTGTAAAGAACACAGAGTGAGAGAGAGAGGGGTAGTGTGTCTGCTACTTGACATTTGGATCATATTAACAATTACACAAAAACAAACACCATGTCAATTATTTTAACGCAAGTTTTCATCTCTTATCAAGGAAGGAAGAAGCCATTTGAGACCCTGCTGGGTTCCACTCCCAGCATGCACTGCAGTGTGTTATCAATAACAAGTGAGGCTCTGTACCCGAGTGTGAGTGTGGCCAAAGATATTCTATTAACAAGATACTCGACTCTGCTGATTTTCAATGGAGACTTCCGTCTCACTGCGCGCAAAGCATTGTGGTATATACAGACAGCTCGGCAGAACTGTTTCTATGGAGAGTCAATGGAGGAGGCATAAGAAATGTTGCTGGTTTTTGCCATGTTAAAAAAATGCATCAAACTTTTGAAGTCGATTTCACACTTGCCCAAAGCCTTTTGAAGAAAAGGGCAACATTAGCAAATTATGACAATACGTAATTATAAAAAATGCTGTTTTCTGAGCACTGTCCTGTTCAGCATGCGCAGAAACATTACTCTAAAGAAGCGACGCCTGCATGCAAGTCCAGGTGTGTGCAGGAAAGACAGGCAGGTGAGCTATGTACTTATTATTCTTAACACTGAAATTAACTTAAAACCGTGTTTAACAATCTTATGTTTATCTATCTATCTATATATATTTAAATATAGGTTATTACAATTAAACAAGAAATTACATAATATATGGTATTTTGTGTGTAAAGTGAATTTAAAGCTTTTTTATATTTAATCTTTGTAGTTTAATTGATACATTATTTTGTTTATAAACTATTAAATACGGTGCTGAATAGAATAGAAGATAAGGAGACAGAAGTGTGAAGTTAACATTTATTATTCTTAGAGAAACCATTTTTATTCAAATAACTCACTATTCAGTGGTACAGTTAACACATCAGTTTATATTTACAAAATTAATTTGCAACAATTACATAACCAGAAACTTAGATTTACAAATGTGTTCTTTATTTTTTTTTTTAAAACACTTAAATAGACTACAGGCAACAATTACATATTATTATTAAATATATACAGCAGAGTACTTTTCAGTCTTTTTTTTAAACTAATAGCAACAAAGTAAGTTCTTAGTTCAATTAAGGCTTCAATGAAGTCACTTTGAGCTGATTTACATTAAAATCCAGCAGAGACAGTGCCTGGGTGGAGCCTGGATTTACATAGAGGTGATGCATTTAATAGAACAAAACGAAACGTATTCTTTGAATCATGTAACAGTCCGGTAACAGCGGTTACTTTTGAAATACATAACATTATCAAGACATTGCAATACATTACGGTAAAGAAACTACCGGCAGCTACTTGGACAAGCAGGTTAAAAAAGAAAAAAGGTAATGTTCATCCGTATATGTTATGAAATGATTTCACAAATAATTAACACACACAAAAATAGTAATAAAATATATCTGACATGATGCAGCTTTTAAATTTCCCGTTACCCGCTCCAGAAAGCTGTCAATAAATATTACCATCGATCAGCCGTAACTGTATTTACTGCGCATGCGCCGCGGAACAGGACAATGCTCAGGAAACAGCATGTTTCATATTAATTACGTATTGTCATGATTTGCTAATGTTGCGTTTTCTTCAAAAGGCCTTGGGCAAGTGTGAAATCGACTTAAAGTCTGATGCATTTTTTTAACATGGCGAAAACCAGCAACAATTCTTACGCCTCCATTGACAAAATTGTGCCGAGCTCTCTCAGCAATGATTTGCGCGCAGTGAGGCGGAACTAAAGGCGGAGTGGAGCATCTTGTTAAATGTTATATATCTTTGTAACGGCGCAGTTACACCCGACTGCAGAGAGATTTCAAACTACACGCTCTGCATCGTTCACATGACTGAACCCCAGAGGACAGGATAGGACAGCACACTCACAATCATTACTAACGAGAGCAACAGCGAAACACTCCCATCGCATACTATACGACATGTTTACAGAAACATACTTCAGCTTGATATAAATCTACGAATATAACGAGTGACACTGTTTTAGAGTTCTACGCATTTCTATTATAAGAGCCGTTTCACTTTCGTTTAAGTTTGTATTTTCATATTGCATCGCCCTTGTTTGTCTGTTAGACAGGAAGTGGGCATCGGCCTCAATGCCAGCGAGCAGGGATAAAGAGCAGAGGAAGAGAGGAAGGGGGTGCATTCGAGATCTCTGTTCTAAAAACAGTGGAATAAAAATCCTGCAATACTCTCTGGCGATTAAGTGCTGAAAATGAAAAGAGAGAGGGTTCCTACCTCGTTGTTTTGTCCACTCGACCGCACTGCGCAGCTAGAAATCAACTTCCTCTCTGAGAATGTGCGCTGACAGGAAGGGCGCGCCCGAGCGCGGAAACCAAACAACTGAACTCCTCCCCGAATTGCAACATCGTTCATAACTGAGTCAGGACGGAGCTAGCCAAGAATAATCTGCAAGCACAGCCGAGACCTGCGCCGCGCCCACCCTCTCCCCCCGAGGTTTATAACGACACAAAGAGGATATCAGCAGATTGTTATATGCAGTTTGTTTAAATACAAACGTTTAGTTAACAGTTTGTTGTTTTTTTGTTTTGTTTTTTTCTGAATACGACACTATTATAGACTTGTGAGTACTGCGGTTCTGACTCTGCAATATAATACGGACTGTGTGGTTTTGTACAGGGTTGTGACAGCAGCGATATACAGGAATATACGTGTTCTCCTTCAGGAAATGCACTGCTCCGATTGGCTTGTTTACACATCATCACGTGCAGCTCATTTTAATGTAGTTTGCCAATCTTCCTGTGACCACTGTCATCACATTTCTGCAACATGTCTGTCGTGGAGAGATCAATCTCATCTCTGTGACAGCAAAGCAGGGCAAGACCACACAGCCGATCTGCACACATGGAAGATCTTGTCCAGCCCTTAAACAATTAATAATATTATTGCAATAATATTATTGCAACTGAACAACTTGTCGGCTAAAATAAAAACCGCTTCAGCAAGTAGATATTTAATGTGCTTTGTATTATTATTATTATTTATTTAGCAGACACCTTTATCCAAGGCGACTTACAGAGACTAGGGTGTGTGAACTATGCATCAGCTGCAGAGTCACTTACAACTACATCTCACCCGAAAGACGGAGCACAAGGAGGTTAAGTGACTTGCTCAGGGTCACACAATGAGTCAGTGGCTGAGGTGGGATTTGAACCGGGGCCTCCTGGTTACAAGCCCCTTTTCTTTAACCACTGGACCACACAGTATTGTTGTGCAATGCGTGTGTATATGGTTTAACAATACGACATTAATGCTTTGTGTTTAATTGTTTTGTATATTTTGTTTGTGATGTGTATCGTGCAGTACGAAACAAAATGGACCAAAATATGCCTATGTATATTGCAGCTAAGGGGTTAAACTCAGATTATTCTTTGGTAATGTGCAGACCGCTACACACATTAGGTTAAACTAGTTTTCTGGATATGCGGCCCATGATAAAAGTTTAGTTGTGCACCTTTGCACTAGAGGTTTAGAATTACAATATTAATAAGCTGGTTCACTACACTGCAGTTTACAAGCCTCTTCCACTAGAGGTTTAGAATTGCAATATTAATAAGCTGGTTCACTACACTGCAGTTTACAAGCCTCTTCCACTAGGTTTAGAATTGCAATATTAATAAGCCTCTTCCACTAGAGGTTTAGAATTGCAATATTAATAAGCTGGTTCACTACACTGCAGTTTACAAGCCTCTTCCACTAGAGGTTTAGAATTGCAATATTAATAAGCTGGTTCACTACACTGCAGTTTACAAGCTGCTTCCACTAGTGGTTTCTAAACTGTTGGCTACCGAGGGAATGTATTACTTCTTTCTAATCAACATTATTACTTTGCTTCGCCTTGTTAAAAAGTCACCAATAAGCCTTGGTCGTTTAGAAGCCATTTGAACGTGTTTAGCTCACAGCTATGCTGGTATGAACCGAGCCGTACGGTGTTTTTGAAGAGCACAGAGGCTGTAGATATCAGTGAGACTTAATCAGGGAATTAATGCATGCACACAACGAGGGATGAAATGCATTTTATTTTGCGCCAAAGCAATATGTAAGAGAGCCTTAATAAATAACGATCAGTATGATTTTAACACAGCTCTGTGACTCGATGCCTCATAGCTGGCTATGGCATTGCTTACTTACTGAAATCACGGTCCCTCCCTTGAAAGGAGCACTGACCTTCTTTAAAATCCATTCTCTCACCTCGTATTAGCTTTATTAACATGATCACTGGTCCCTCCCTTTAAATCAGTGCTGACCATCTTTAAAATCAATTCTCTTACCTCTTATTAGCTTTATTAACATGATCACTGGTCCCTCCCTTTAAATCAGTGCTGACCATCTTTAAAATCAATTCTCTTACCTCTTATTAGCTTTATTAACATTATAACTGACGCTCCCTTTAAAGGAGTGCTGACCATCTTTAAAATCCATTCTCTCACCTCTTATTAGCTTTATTAACATGATCACTGTCCCCTCCCTTTAAAGGAGCGCTGACCATCTTTAAAATCCATTCTCTTACATATTACCTTATATTATAACTCGTCCCCAAAGCCTTTGAAACGTTTAAAACAGATTCCGTTTTTATTTTGTATCGTCTTGTTTGTTACAGACAGGAAATGAGTGTCGGCCTCAATGCCAGTGAGCAGGGAGAGAGAGAGGAAGAGACAGAGGAGAGGGGGCTCCATTCGAGATCATTGTTCTAAAAACAGAGGAATAAAAATCCTGCAATACTCTCGTGGGATTAAGTGCTGAAACAAAGAACACAGACAGAGACAGAGGGATTCCTACCTCGTTGTCTTGTCCACACCACCGCACTGCGTACCAGGAAACCAGCTTCCTCTCCGCACTGACAGGAAGTGCACTCCACAGCATGGCAACCAAACTCCCCGCCCCCCAACTGCAACATAATTCTTAACTTACTTTTTAAAGAGTGCTGACCATCTTTAAAATCTATTCTCTTACTTATTAGCTTTATTAACATGATCACCGGTCCCTCCCTTTAAAAAAGTGCTGACCATCTTTAAAATCCATTCTCTCACCTCGTATTAGTTTTATTAACATGATCACTGGTCCCTCTCTTTAAAAGAGTGCTGACCATCTTTAAAATTCATTCTCTTACCTCTGTTTTATAATTGCCCCTACTCTACCCTTCTGTGTGAAATGTTCATCTCTGTTTGTTTTTTCCACGATTGTGTTTCAACTCTTTCAAGCACATGATCTGTTTAGTTTAGTCACTTTTATGGCACACCCGACCGTGAGGGCTCAGTCTGGCACCGCACGGGGTTCTCCACTGGCTATTTGTCGAGCTGACTGAGAACCAAACCGTGAAACTCCAGGCCCCCGACATCCGAATCGAGAAGGGTAAAGCTGCAAGAGGTGCGTGTACCATCTGGTACATCCAATCTGGTACAGCTGCGCGCGCACATCGCTACAATGACACAATGGGAACTGGAACAAGAATGGTCAAAAATCACTAAAGAATCATGCCAAAAGCATATTGACAAATATCCTAATCGTTTAAAAGAGGTTATTATTGCTAAAGCTGCCCCAACAAACTACTAATTTCGTTTTCCATGTCAGGGTATGAATACTTTTGAATTAGCATTTTTGCAAAAAAAAAAAAAAAAATTTGAAATAAGTAATTATAGACATCTATTTCTTCTGACTTTTTTTCCCTCATCTACAAAAAGCAAAACTTTTGCTACAAAAGATTTTTCCTTTAATTTGTTTGAGAAATTTCAAGAAATTATATATGTACATTGGGGTATGTAAACTTTTGACTACATGCATACCCCACTGTATTCAAATTTCCATACATTGCGGTATGTAAATCCTTGACGACATCTGTATATATAGACACTCACAACCACGATTAATTTACTCCACCTATCCGGCAGATATGACTTCTTCTAGTTATTTGTAGCAATTACCCTGTAATGTAAAATATTACATTTAATTATTTTTATTTATCAATCATGTATTGAAGTGTGATTACCGTAAAACTTTGAATAAACGCCCCAGTGTTTATTTACAATATTTGCAAGTAGCCCCGGCGACTATTTGTGACTCTGCGTTTATTATGTAAGATTACTAACATCTGCAAATACTTCAGATGCAATCATGAAAAAGCTGCCTGCACACACCCATATAGAAACGACATGAGAATTACAACATTCCAGCAACATCATTAAAGGTAGATATATATTATTATTATTATTATTATATTATTATTATCTATTTCTTTCTCCTGCATTCACCATGACTGCTGCAGTCACTGAATTTTCCCAGAGCATGCAGGGTAGTTGGTCTCTTCCGCTAAGCAGAAATGAGTCTGCTTAGTTCATATTGTTTTTAAAGCACTCAATTTGTTTTTCGAATTTTCAATACGATATTTTTATTTTACCCCGACATTAGGGATCAGAGGATTTTGGTATCATGATATTTGGTATCGATATAAAGCGGAACACTACTAGGAACAAAACAACAGTATCCCTACATGCCAGTTTAGATGCCACACTTCAAAACCGCCCCAGAGGAAACGCATGTACCAGCGCGTATCCTGAAGTGGAAGAGGAGGACAGGATGAGAGCAGGCTTGCACTTGACAGTACGAGCACCACACCGCATCACTGGATTGATTGATTTGTTTGTTTGTTTTCTTACAGTGGTGGCAAAATGTATTGCATCACCTCATTATCTTTACAATTGCTGCTTTATGAGTTCTGCACCATGTAGTTCGTTTTTCTATAGATTTTTGTTTTTTGTTATTGTTGATGTGCTGTTCGTTTTATAGTAAATTCTATAACTTTTGTCTATAAATATGATTCTCTTCATAGTGCAAAATGATTTCAAGTCAGGAAACATACAGCACATTATGTTTATATCCCAAATGAAATGCATGTATTTGTTTGTTTGCTTACAGTGGTGGCCGCATTCATTGCAGCAGTCCAATACAGTTAGGTTTACTGCTTTGTTACCATTTATGTTTGGTTTAGTAAGTTTTTCCATAGACTTGAATTGCTATTCGTGGATATATTGAATTCTACACCGTGTGTATATAAATATGATTTTTCTCTTCACAATGCAAAACTATTGAATAATTTAATAAAAACCAACTGCATTTTTTACTTGTATTCATATATTTCATGGTTAAAAGGTTTTACGTATGACTTGGCAATGAACACTGTGATATTTTGCTTAGTCTGGACTACTTTCATAAAATAGCTGACAGTGCTGTGAACAGGGCGTTCTGTCATACAGACCAGGGCTCGGACAAGATCTTGTAGCTCCTCAACGGTAAAAGAGAGTCAAATAAAAAATCAGATTTTAAAACCCTCATAAAATTTCACAACTAACGTCTGAATATTTTTTCTATATCTAACTTAGAAAGGGGTTGAAATTGGCAGTTTTTTTTTTTTTTTATATTTATTATTTTACATTACAATGTTTTGGGGGGCATGGCTTACATAAATATATACATTCCACACCAAAATACATGATACCACTGGAAACAGACAGGTAAGCCCTTTCTGTAGATATACTGGGTTTTAATTTCTGATTTAAGGTTGCTAAAACACAAAGGGGTCATATTCATGCCTGTATGTGGCCATTCTGCTTAGGCATCAAAGGGTTAAAATAAGCACCTAAAATGAATAATAAAGAACGAAAAACAGAAGCCTGAATTATAATTTAAATCCAACTGACGGGGTTTCCACTAACCCAACTGACTGGGTTTCCACTAACCCAACTGACTGGGTCTCCACTAACCCAACTGACTATGAATGGCATGTAAAGGAGCTCTATAAATGACATGTAAAGCTCTTTGAGATCCTGTGGTATGGAAGGAGCTCTATAAATGACATGTAAAGCTCTTTGAGATCCTGTGGTATAGAAGGAGCTCTATAAATGACATGTAAAGCTCTCTGAGATCCTGTGGTATGGAAGGAGCTCTATAAATGACACGTAAAGCTCTTTGAGATCCTGTGCTATGAAAGGAGCTCTATAAATGACATGTAAAGCTCTTTGAGATCCTGTGCTATGAAAGGAGCTCTATAAATGACATGTAAAGCTCTTTGAGATCCTGTGCTATGAAAGGAGCTCTATAAATGACATGTAAAGCTCTTTGAGATCCTGTGCTATGAAAGGAGCTCTATAAATGACATGTAAAAAACTCTTTGAGATCCTGTGCTATGAAAGGAGCTCTATAAATGACATGTAAAGCTCTTTGAGATCCTGTGGTATGGAAGGAGCTCTATAAATGACATGTAAAGCTCTTTGAGATCCTGTGGTATGAAAGGAGCTCTATAAATGACATGTAAAGCTCTTTGAGATCCTGTGGTATGGAAGGCACTATATACATAAAATAAATTATAACTTAAGTACAGAGGACACTTACAGCCCAGCGCAGGATCCAGGAGACGAGCTCAGTGGTTATAACCGGACCTGGGTTCAACTCCTATAACACTCACTCTGCTCCGCTACACCTCCTTCCTGACTGAAGTCTGCGTTGTGTGTGTTTGTTATAGTACCAACGACCAACTTCCTATAAAGAACACAGAGAGAGAGAGAGGGGTAGTGTGTCTGCTACTTGACATTAGGATCATATTAACAATTACACAAAAACAAACACCATGTCAATTATTTTAACGCAAGTTTTCATCTCTTATCAAGGAAGGAAGAAGCCATTTGAGACCCTGCTGGGTTCCACTCCCAGCATGCACTGCAGTGTGTTATCAATAACAAGTGAGGCTCTGTACCCGAGTGTGAGTGTGGCCAAAGATATTCTATTAACAAGATACTCGACTCTGCTGATTTTCAATGGAGACTTCCGTCTCACTGCGCGCAAAGCATTGTGGTATATACAGAGAGCTCGGCAGAACTGTTTCTATGGAGAGTCAATGGAGGAGGCGGAAGAAATGTTGCTGGTTTGTGCTGGTTTTCGCCATGTTAAAAAAATGCATCAAACTTTTGAAGTCGATTTCACACTTGCCCAAAGCCTTTTGAAGAAAAGGGCAACATTAGCAAATTATGAGCAGTGTGGAGTAGTGGTTAGGGCTCTGGGCTCTGGACTCTTGACTGGAGGGTCGTGGGTTCAATCCCCAGTGGGGACACTGCTGTTGTACCCTTGAGCAAGGTACTTTACCTAGATTGCTCCAGTAAAAACCCAACTGTATAAATGGGTAATTGTATGTAAAAATAATGTGATATCTTGTAACAATTGTAAGTCGCCCTGGATAAGGGCGTCAGCTAAGAAATAAATAATAATAATAATAATATGACAATACGTAATTATAAAAAATGCTGTTTTCTAAGCGCTGTCCTGTTCAGCATGCACAGAAACATTACTCTAAAGAAGCGACGCCTGCATGCAAGTCCAGGTGTGTGCAGGAAAGACAGGCAGGTGAGCTATGTACTTATTATTCTTAACACTGAAATTAACTTAAAACCGTGTTTAACAATCTTATGTTTATCTATCTATCTATATATATTTAAATATAGGTTATTACAATTAAACAAGAAATTACATAATATATGGTATTTTATGTATAAAGTGAAGTTAAAGCTATTTTTTATATTTAATCTTTGTAGTTTAATTGATACATTATTTTGTTTATAAACTATTAAATACGAGTGCTTAATAGAAAGGAAGTTTAGGAGACAGAAGTGTGAAGTTAACATTTATTATTCTTGGAGAAACCATTTTTATTCAAATAACTCACTATTCAGTGGTACAGTTAACACATCACAGTTTATATTTACAAAAATTAATTTGCAACAATTACATAACCAGAAACTTAGATTTACAAATGTTCTTTATTATTTTTTTTAAAACACTTAAATAGACTACAGGCAACAATTACATATTATTATTAAATATATACAGCAGAGTACTTTTCAGTCTTTCTTTTTAAACTAATAGCAACAAAGAAAGTTCTTAGTTCAATTAAGGCTTCAATGAAGTCACTTTGAGCTGATTTACATTAAAATCCAGCAGAGACAGTGCCTGGGTGGAGCCTGGATTTACATAGAGGTGATGCATTTAATAGAACAAAACGAAACGTATTCATTAAATCATGTAACAGTCTGGTAACAGCGGTTACTTTTGAAATACATAACATTAAAACATGAAATATTATCAAGACACTGCAATACATTACGGTAAAGAAACTACCGGCAGCTACTTGGACAAGCAGGTTAAAAATAAAAAAGGTAATGTTCATCCGTATATGTTATGAAATGATTTCACAAATAATTAACACACACAAAAATAGTAATAAAATATATCTGACATGACGCAGCTTTTAAATGTCCCGTTACCCGCTTCAGAAAGCTGTCAATAAATATTACCATCGATCAGCCGTAACTGTATTTACTGCGCATGCGCCGCGGAACAGGACAGCGCTCAGGAAACAGCATGTTTCATATTAATTACGTATTGTCATAATTTGCTAATGTTGCGTTTTCTTCAAAAGGCCTTGGGCAAGTGTGAAATCGACTTAAAGTCTGATGCATTTTTTTAACATGGCGAAAACCAGCAACAATTCTTACGCCTCCATTGACAAAATTGTGCCGAGCTCTCTCAGCAATGATTTGCGCGCAGTGAGGCGGAACTAAAGGCGGAGTGGAGCATCTTGTTAAATGTTATATATCTTTGTAACGGCGCAGTTACACCCGACTGCAGAGAGATTTCAAACTACACGCTCTGCATCGTTCACATGACTGAACCCCAGAGGACAGCACACTCACATTACTAACGAGAGCAACAGCGAAACACTCCCATCGCATACTATACGACATGTTTACAGAAACATACCTCAGCTTGATATAAATCTACGAATATAACGAGTGACACCGTTTTAGAGCTCTACGCATTTCTATTATAAGAGCCGTTTCACTTTCGTTTCAGTTTGTATTTCATTGCATCGCCCTTTGTTTGTCTGTTAGACAGGAAGTGGGCATCGGCCTCAATGCCAGCGAGCAGGGATAAAGAGCAGAGGAAGAGGTGAAGGGGTACATTCGAGATCTCTGTTCTAAAAAAACAGTGGAATAAAAATCCTGCAATACTCTCTGGGCGATTAAGTGCTGAAAATGAAAAGAGAGAGGGTTCCTACCTCGTTGTTTTGTCCACGACCGCACTGCGCAGCTAGAAATCAACTTCCTCTGCGAATGTGCGCTGACAGGAAGGGGCGCGCCCGAGCGCGGAAACCAAACAACTGAACTCCTCCCCGAATTGCAACATCGTTCATAACTGAGTCAGGACGGAGCTAGCCAAGAATAATCTGCAAGCACAGCCGAGACCTGCCGCGCCCACCCTCTCCCCCGAGGTTTATAACGACACAAAGAGGATATCAGCAGATTGTTATATGCAGTTTGTTTAAAAACAAACGGCTAGTTAACAGTTTTGTTTTTTTTTTTTCTTAATACGACACTATTATAGACTTGTGAGTACTGCGGTTCTGACTCTGCAATACAATACGGACTGTGTGGTTTTGTACAGGGTTGTGACAGCAGCGATATACAGGAATATACGTGTTCTCATTCAGGAAATGCACTGCTCCGATTGGCTTGTTTACACATCATCACGTGTAGCTCATTTTAAAGTAGTTTGCCAATCTTCCTGTGAGCATTGTCATCACATTTCTGCAACATGTCTGTCGTGGAGAGATCAATCTCATCTCTGTGACAGCAAAGCAGGGCAAGACCACACGGCCGATCTGCACACATGGAAGATCTTGTCCAGCCCTTAAACAATTAATAATATTATTGCAATAATATTATTGCAACTGAACAACTTGTCGGCTAAAATAAAAACCGCTTCAGCAAGTAGATATTGCAATATTAATAAGCTGCTTCCACTAGACGTTTAGAATTGCAATATTAATAAGCTGATTCAGTACACTGCAGTTTACAAGCCTCTTCCACTAGAGGTTTAGAATTGCAATATTAATAAGATGGTTCACTACACTGCAGTTTACAAGCCTCTTCCACTAGAGGTTTAGAATTGCAATATTAATAAGCCTCTTCCACTAGAGGTTTAGAATTGCAATATTAATAAGCTGGTTCACTACACTGCAGTTTACAAGCCTCTTCCACTAGAGGTTTAGAATTGCAATATTAATAAGCTGGTTCACTACACTGCAGTTTACAAGCCTCTTCCACTAGAGGTTTAGAATTGCAATATTAATAAGCTGGTTCACTACACTGCAGTTTACAAGCCTCTTCCACTAGAGGTTTAGAATTTTAATATTAATAAGATGGTTCACTACACTGCAGTTTACAAGCCTCTTTCCACTAGAGGTTTAGAATTGCAATATTAATAAGATGGTTCACTACACTGCAGTTTACAAGCCTCTTCCACTAGAGGTTTAGAATTGCAATATTAATAAGCTGGTTCACTACACTGCAGTTTACAAGCCTCTTCCACTAGAGGTTTAGAATTGCAATATTAATAAGCTGGTTCACTACACTGCAGTTACAAGCCTCTACGCATAGTTTATGACTAGGGACCTACCGAAATCGCGATTTCGCGGAAATCGTGAAATTGAGGGGTCACCGCGAAATTCACCTCTTAGGGGCCAATGCATACAAACAAGTACGGAGAGGAAAAAAAAGAAAAATTGTTTAAATGAACTACTGCACAACGGAAGTGACGCAAACTACGTATCTTCCTTCTGCAGATAGCCTTCTTTTATTCCTTCACCGTCCCGTGTGCATTGCACTTACACAAAAAACAAACAAACAAAAAATGTCCACAAGTAACATTTACAAAATAAATTCCCCAAAGCAGTTAACGTTCTTGTTTTAATCAGCCTATCAGTGCGTCTTTACTGCTTTTATGTGACCTGTACTGTGCCGGAGTGGGCGGGACAAACGTGGTGCCGCGTCGTTTTGATTTAGGCTGCTTAAATCTAGTTTTCAGCATTGGAGGGAAAATTGTAGAAATGGACGACAAAAAAAGCAAAGTATATTTCGGCTGATGATCGTTTAAAGATATTTCCCAAAGAAACTACATGCAGACTGGGGTAATTGTTTTGCATATCTTAATGTGTCTTTGGAGAAAATACAATCGATCGCTATTTAGCTTCAGAATCCCACATTAAACAAAAGGCTACTACAGAGACTGCTGAACAGAACGTAAAATAAACAGCTTTCAGAAACCAAACTGGAAAGTCAGCGCAGACAAGAAGTATTCCTGTCTGCAAGTTAAATCAGTACTAAAACGATCCAGCACAGCCACCTCGCTTCAACCTGCTGCTTACAGTTTGAATTTTAGACCCGAATAGCCACGTCTTCTTTGTTTTGACTCGGTACTAATAAAATAAATTATTGGATGGGACAAATAACATGACAACAAACGTGCTGCATACATTGCCTTTATTAAAGTAGACCAGATGCCCGCCCTTGTGTAACCAAGTTTTTGGGCTGTTTCTAATCGATTTCCACATCTGTATAACTTGGCAAAGCTTTGCCTTAACTTCCAACCAATTCAGTGGATGCAGACGTGCAGTCTCAATGTATGGGCAAGTCAACTGCAGGGGGATGCTGCATACTCGCCTTTAACAAATGACAGCACTGTTTTAGTAAGGAAGCAAGTACCACTATTTTTATGCTTTACAGTGTTCTGAAATACTGTCTACTTAGGTTTATTTAATGTTTAAACATGTCCGCGAAATCCTAATTTTATTCCGCAACATACCAGTGAAAAATACGTAAATTTACCGCGATTTAAGTAGACCCCTATTTATGACATGTTTACAGAAACATCCCATGGATGCCTTTAGCTTGATATAAATCTACGAATATAACGAGTGACACTGTTTTAGAGCTCTACGCATTTCTAGAGCCATTTCACTTTCGTTTAAGTTTGTATTTTCATATTGCATCGCCCTTGTTTGTCTGTTAGACAGGAAGTGGGCATCGGCCTCAATGCCAGCGAGCAGGGATAAAGAGCAGAGGAAGAGAGGAAGGGGGTACATTCGAGATCTCTGTTCTAAAAACAGTGGAATAAAAATCCTGCAATACTCTCTGGGCGATTAAGTGCTGAAAATGAAAAGAGAGAGAGGGTTCCTACCTCGTTGTTTTGTCCACTCGACCGCACTGCGCAGCTAGAAATCAACTTCCTCTCTGAGAATGTGCGCTGACAGGAAGGGCGCGCCCGAGCGCGGAAACCAAACAACTGAACTCCTCCCCGAATTGCAACATCGTTCATAACTGAGTCAGGACGGAGCTAGCCAAGAATAATCTGCAAGCACAGCCGAGACCTGCGCCGCGCCCACCCTCTCCCCCCGAGGTTTATAACGACACAAAGAGGATATCAGCAGATTGTTATATGCAGTTTGTTTAAATACAAACGGCTAGTTAACAGTTTGTTGTTTTTTTTGTGTTTTGTTTTTTTTTCTGAATACGACACTATTATAGATTTGTGAGTACTGCGGTTCTGACTCTGCAATACAATACGGACTGTGTGGTTTTGTACAGGGTTGTGACAGCAGCGATATACAGGAATATACGTGTTCTCCTTCAGGAAATGCACTGCTCCGATTGGCTTGTTTACACAACATCACGTGCAGCTCATTTTAAAGTAGTTTGCCAATCTTCCTGTGAGCATTGTCATCACATTTCTGCAACATGTCTGTCGTGGAGAGATCAATCTCATCTCTGTGACAGCGAAGCAGAGTAAGACCACACAGCCGATCTGCACACATGGAAGATCTTGTCCAGCCCTTAAACAATTAATAATATTATTGCAATAATATTATTGCAACTGAACAACTTGTCGGCTAAAATAAAAACCGCTTCAGCAAGTAGATATTTAATGTGCTTTGTATTGTTGTGCCATCCGTGTGTATATGGTATAACAATACGACATTAATGCTTTGTGTTTAATTGTTTTGTATATTTTGTTTGTGATGTGCATCATGCAGTATGAAACAAAATGAACCAAAATATGCCTATGTATATTGCTGCTAAGGGTTAAACTCAGATTATTCTTTGGTAATGTGCAGACCGCTACACACATTAAACTAGTTTTCTGGATATGCGGCCCATGATAAAAGTTTAGTTGCGCACCTTTGCACTACAGGTTTAGAATTGCAATATTAATAAGCTGGTTCACTACACTGCAGTTTACAAGCCTCTTCCACTAGAGGTTTAGAATTGCAATATTAATAAGATGGTTCACTACACTGCAGTTTACAAGCCTCTTCCACTAGAGGTTTAGAATTGCAATATTAATAAGATGGTTCACTACACTGCAGTTTACAAGCCTCTTCCACTAGAGGTTTAGAATTGCAATATTAATAAGCTGGTTCACTACACTGCAGTTTACAAGCCTCTTCCACTAGAGGTTTAGAATTGCAATATTAATAAGCTGGTTCACTACACTGCAGTTTACAAGCCTCTTCCACTAGAGGTTTAGAATTGCAATATTATAAGCTGGTTCACTACACTGCAGTTTACAAGCCTCTTCACTAGAGGTTTAGAATTGCAATATTAATAAGCTGGTTCACTACACTGCAGTTTACAAGCTGCTTCCACTAGTGGTTTCTAAACTGTGGGCTACCGAGGGAATGTATTACTTCTTTCTAATCAACATTATTACTTTGCTTCGCCTTGTTAAAAAGTCACCAATAAGCCTTGGTCGTTTAGAAGCCATTTGAATGTGTTTAACTCACAGCTATGCTGGTATGAACTGAGCCGTACGGTGTTTTTGAAGAGCACAGAGGCTGTAGATATCAGTGGGACTTAATCAGGGAATTAATGCATGCACACAACGAGGGATGAAATGCATTTTATTTTGCGCCAAAGCAATATGTAAGAGAGCCTTAATAAATAATGATCATTATGATTTTAACACAGCTCCGTGACTCGATGCCTCATAGCTGGCTATGGCATTGCTTACTTACTGAAATCACGGTCCCTCCCTTGAAAGGAGCGCTGACCATCTTTAAAATCCATTCTCTCACCTCTTATTAGCTTTATTAACATGCTCACTGGTCCCTCCCTTTAAAGGAGCGCTGACCATCTTTAAAATCCATTCTCTTACCTCTTATTAGCTTTATTAACATGATCACTGGTCCCTCCCTTTAAATCAGTGCTGACCATCTTTAAAATCAATTCTCTTACCTCTTATTAGCTTTATTAACATGATCACTGGTCCCTCCCTTTAAATCAGTGCTGACCATCTTTAAAATCAATTCTCTTACCTCTTATTAGCTTTATTAACATGATCACTGGTCTCTCCCTTTAAATCAGTGCTGACCATCTTTAAAATCAATTCTCTTACCTCTTATTAGCTTTATTAACATTATCACTGACACTCCCTTTAAAGGAGTGCTGACCATCTTTAAAATCCATTCTCTCACCTCTTATTAGCTTTATTAACATGATCACTGTCCCCTCCCTTTAAAGGAGCGCTGACCATCTTTAAAATCCATTCTCTTACATATTACCTTATATTATAACTCTTCCCCAAAGCCTTTGAAACGTTTAAAACAGATTCAGTTTTTATTTTGTATCGCCTTGTTTGTTACAGACAGGAAATGAGCGTCGGCCTCAATGCCAGTGAGCAGGGAGAGACAGAGGAGAGGGGGCTCCATTCGAGATCATTGTTCTAAAAACAGAGGAATAAAAATACTGCAATACTCTCTGGGGGATTAAGTGCTGAAACAAAGAACAGAGACAGAGACAGAGGGGTTCCTACCTCGTTGTCTTGTCCACACCACCGCACTGCGCACCAGGAAACCAGCTTCCTCTCCGCACTGACAGGAAGTGCACTCCACAGCGTGGCAACCAAACTCCCCCCCCCAACTGCAACATAATTCTTAACTTACTTTTTAAAGAGTGCTGACCATCTTTAAAATCCATTCTCTTACTTAATAGCTTTATTAACATGATCACCGGTCCCTCCCTTTAAAAAAGTGCTGACCATCTTTAAAATCCATTCTCTCACCTCGTAATAGTTTTATTAACATGATCACTGGTCCCTCTCTTTAAAAGAGTGCTGACCATCTTTAAAATTCATTCTCTTACCTCTGTTTTATAATTGCCCCTGTCTACCCTTCTGTGTGAAATGTTCATCTCTGTTTGTTTTTTCCACGATTGTGTTTTAACTCTTTCAAGCACATGATCTGCTTAGTTTAGTCACTTTTATGGCACAGCCGACCCGTGAGGGCTCAGTACGGTACGGGTGGTTCTCCACTGGCTATTTGTCGAGCTGAGTGAGAACCAAACCGTGAAACTCCAGGCCCCCGACATCCGAATCGAGAAGGGTAAAGCTGCAAGAGGTGCGGCGATTATTTGTGACTCTGCATTTATTATGTAAGATCACTAACATCTGCAAATACTTCAGATGCAATCATGAAAAAGTTGCCTGCACGCAACCTTATAGAAACGACATGAGAAAATTACAACATTCCAGCAACGTCATTAAAGGTAGACATATAGTGAACCAGTACAGTCCACGTATTTGTGAGCTGTGCCAAACTGTGTCTGTTTTGGTGCAGAAGGATGTGATAGAGACCAAGGTCAGGAATAACACTTCTTTTTAATTGTTTTCAAATAAAATAATTACAGCTGCTCGCCACGTCACCACAAGCGAAACGTTTTCCCTTGTGGCTCAACTATTTTTCCCCAAGTTGGCCACGGTGGCGAAGGCTTTGAAAAATGTACTTGTGTGAGACTACCGCACATTCAACGTGTGATGGTAGATGAATAAATACAGACTATTTGGTTTGATTTCATTTTGCCCAATGAAAGCTCTTTAGCTTGATCACGTAACATATGCATGCCACAAACGTTGTGTTTGGCGGGAGGACAGAGGTTCTAATTAGAAACAGTCAGCGGACGAGCTGCTTGTGAAAGAAAAAACAAAACACATGGCATCCAAACGGAAAAAAAATGATAGAAAAAAATTGTACAGACAAATGACCAATTTAATAATTTAATAAAAAATAAAGACATTTATTACTTTAAAAAGAAGGATTTTAATGTCAGAATCAGTGCAATATTACTGTCAGTAGTCCCAGGTGAAAGAACACGGTAAAAAAGGTTTGGCTCCCAAGTGGCGCATCCAGGAAAGGCGCTCCGCTGGAGTGCAGGATGCGCCCTATAGCCTGGAGATCGCAGGTTCGAATCCAGGCTATGTCACAGCCGACCGTGGCATAGGCCCGGTAGGGGAATCCACAGTTGGATTGTGGCCGACAGGGCTTCTGCAGTGGAGCCATCAGATCTGTGTTGCCCTCTAGCACTGTAGGTCTGGTGGCCTCGCAAAAAATGATGGCTTGGCAGGAGCACGTTTTGGAGGACGCGTGTTCCAGCCTCCGTTTCCCGAGTCGCCAGGAGGTTGCAGCAGTGAACCAGGATATAAACAATAATTGGGCATTTCAAATTGGGAAGAAAACCGGGGTAAAAAATTGCCGACGGCTACATTTAAAATAAATAAATAAAAATACGTTTTTTAAACACAGTAGTGGATGTACAATCCTACTAATATTAATCACATTAATACAAGCTTGCATAACTAGAGCTGCTGTTGGTCAGGGAGACATTAATATTAACACACACTAGCACTGTCCTGCAGTGGAAAGAAAACCGCGTCACAGTCCAAATAATGTAAAGGATTATCCAGTACATGAATATCTCTGCAAACCTATTCAGAATTTAGGAAATCTGTAATGAAGTTTTTTCATGTGGGACTAAGTTTGGCATTTATTAAATGGGATGTTTAACTTGTTTACAGTATTGTTAAGTGGCTTAAGTTTTTCCAGTGTGGCTAAAAAATGTTAAGTTACTTTAGCCACAGTGGCTAACTAAATGAAAGTCTTGGAGGGAACGTAGAATGCTAGCGGTGTCGATACTCGTATTTTCAGAGTAATCGTAATGGCCTTTAAGTTGTATTTGTCAGCAGGTATTATTGAATTGAATTGAATTGAATTGAATTGAATGCCTTTATTGTCACTATACACATGTACAATGAGATTAAAAACCACTCCTATTTTCAGTGCCAACATGTACATAAGATAAATAAGATAAATAAAATAAAATAAATAAATATAACAACATAAAATAAAATAAGTAGTATTAAAATCAATCAAAGCATGCCTATTTATTAATGTGTTGATTTCAAAACAAGAAAAGCTGCCCTTCCCTCACCTTTACAATAGAGTATCAATCAATGGCAATGAACTTCAGCATTGAGTGTTTTAAAAGAGTTCACGAGAATGAACCACACTCTCAACATGATCACAGGGAGATACACCCGATACTCAGAAACATATTATAAGAGACGCCCGACACACCACAGATTAGCCGATATAAAACTGAGGTACGGGGAGAGGGGAGAGGGGAGAGGGAGGGTCTGTCCTACAAAGAGTGCAAGAGAATGAAACACACTCTCAACACGATCAGAGGGAGACGCACCCGACACTCAGAAACAAAGTATAAGAGACGCCCGACACACCACAGATTAGCTGATATAAATCTGAGGGAGAGAGGAGAGGGGAGGGGGGAGAGGGAGAGGGAGAGGGAGAGGGAGAGGGAGAAGGGAGGGTCTGTCCTACAAAGAGTGCAAGAGAATGAAACACACTCTCAACATGATTAGAGGGAGACACACCTCCGATACTCAAACATACACTAATAACCTTTATAATGTATAGTAAGCATAAACCTTGAAACCCCTTTCAGAAAATATCTATACAATTTCAAATGTGAAAGGGATCAAGATTTTGATGTGCAGAGGTTAGAGTCTGGATTAGGGGTTGGGGGTGTTTCGAGGGTACCTGTATTTGATAGCGAGGGCACAGGGGTACATCCAAACGGTCTCACTGTGGCTCCGCCCCCGGCCAGCAGGAATTTGACCATGTTGGTGTTGCCGCAGATGGCTGCCATGTGCAAGGGGGTGGTGCTGTCATAGTCACCACAGTTCAACCTATTGAGAGAGGAGAGAGGAGACACGCACTAAAAGTCTCCTGTGTCTTCAGTGTAAATTCAATGGCAAACGTTTCCACTAGAAGTCTTTCTCAGCATCTTCAGTGTAAATTCAATGGCAAACGTTTCCACTAGAAGTCTTTCTCAGCGTCTTCAGTGTAAATTCAATGGCAAACGTTTCCACTAGAAGTCTTTCTCAGTGTCTTCAAAAGTATTTTCATTTTAACACATGTGATGCTACAACCGGTTAAAGAAAGCTTCAGTTTCCTGGCCAGCTTCCGCACCTCCTCAAGACACAGCTGTTCAGACAGCATCTGTAAACCTCACCCTCTCACTATGCTGGACTAGACAGCACCAAAATGTACCAGTACTTGCATCAGCTTGTGCTTGCACTGAACTGCTCCACACTTTGTCGTATTCTACTACTCTCAATCAGAATTATATTTGCTGTATCTCGTACTTGACTTTACTCTTAAAAAGGTAAACCGTAGTCACTTTTTTTTTTTTGTAATTGCTCTTTTTGAAATCGTTCTTTTCTATTTACTGTACTGACTACTTGCTCTTAATGGAATTTACTCTTATAACCAAACATTTGTAAGTTTAACTGCTCTTAGTTGAAATCACTCAGAAACGTAATTATTGACTGCATTTTTTATTTTCTCTTATTTGAATGAGCTCTTACTAGTGATTGTATTGTATTCCAGTACTGCTATTATCTATGTGATACTTTGTACTGTGAGATTTTGTAACAACTGTAAATTGCCCTGAATAAGGGCGCCTGCTAAGAAATAAATAAATAAACAAATAATATATTCCCCGGCAGTCTGTTACAACTTCCCTTCCTCGCTCACCTCAGCAGTGTCTTCTTAAGACTCACCTCTTCAGACAGCACCTGTAGAACTCCTCTGTTTTTCCCCTGGGACACTATCACCCTTCCTTAAATGCACTTTATTTGCTATTATCTGCCCCCTATTTTACTGCATTTAATCCTGTACTTCAGAGTACTGTAATCTGACAAGTGTTTAATCTGCAGTATTTTGTATTTAATCATATCCTGATGTAACTATCACTGTCACTGTTTTCTGCTGTATTATTGAATTGCATTTTGTCACACTTGTACTTGCTTGAACCAAAGTCATTGTATTTATCTTGCTCTTATTGTATTATTACTTGTACTGTAACACTTGAAATGTATTTGCTTACGATTGTAAATCGCCCTGGATAAGGGCGTCTGCTAAGAAATAAATAATAATAATAATAATAATAATAAATAAAGGTTACTGGCTGAAAGCATGTCAGTCAATAGGGGAGGCAGCAGCTGATTGGTTACTTAACAAGTGAATGGCTTTTAGAAATCATCTATGCGAGTCTGCCCCTCAAACAGTTTTAAATATAATTTTAGATTTATATGGCAGTTAGTATATAAATCAATTTCTAAAACGGGTCGCATTTTGTAATTTAAATACGTATGAGCTGCCAAAACGTATTTTTGTTTCGTGTCGTTATTAATGTATTTATTTATTTATTTGGTTAAACTGTAATCTGGCCTTCCATTTTAACTTCTTGAAGTTACCACAGCGTGTCTATGTATGAATTACTGACGAGTAATATTGAGATTTGATTACACTAGCAGATGAACTGATAATGTAGGGATGTTATTTTGTGAAAACAATGAAATATTAATATTTTAAAAAAAGAAATACTACAACATTTTCTACAGAAAAACTTAATAAATTATATAGCAAACTGCACAACCAACTTGAATTACATTCGTAGGTTTAGTCTTAATATCATAACAAATATACTTATTATAAATACGTACCTTCTTTTTTATTTGTTGGAAAACGGTCTGGAACTGAAGTAAAGTGCTTTTTAATACAGAGCTATTTGAGTATTTAAAATATGGTTATCTTCAAAATTAAAATATCAGCAACGGTGTGTTAATTAAACGAAGCGCCTGACGCCGCTCGAACTTTGGCATTTTTAAATCCTAACGGTCTCTGCTCAGCGGAGGAATGTTCAGGAGCCGGTTGCTTCTTAGCGTCTCCGCCTCCCTTCTCCCCGCCCCCCTCTCCCTCTCGTTGCTCCAGCTAGGAGTTCATTTCAGCTTCCTTAGATTATATAGCGCCATTCTTTACTAACTTTTACAAATGAGCTTATTGGAGGCTTCGTGTTTTTAAGATGGTTCAGGTGCAGTCCGGGCAGACTGACTGCAGCATCATTACAGTATACCGCACTGCGCTCGGCTTTGTGTGGAGGCTGATGCACAAAATAATGAAAGACTGTTAAAGAAATCACATGTAATGATTTTTAATGGTAAATGTGTATCTGGTATTCTAGTATTATCTACAATTAATAATTCAGCTATATTCCTATTCTAATTAGAAAACTATTGAGTGCGAACAGCCAATCAGCTTCCAGATCTAGCGAGCTAAATGACCGCTGGAGTGCTTAACTGTGAATTAAATTTTAAATCAATCCGCGCATAAATACCGGCTTTTTCCCCTTAACATTATAACCTACAAATGATAACATAAAAAGCTATTTAAACATAGATACTGGACAGCAAATCAGCAGGAAAGACACGATTGGTCCACAATTCTGTCATCAGCTGGATCCAAACAACACCCTCCCTCAAAACCAGCCAATCAAGCTGCCAACCCTGTTTCAGTTCCTTCCGCACCAGCCAATCCGCTCCCTGCCAGCTTGAATGACGCCCCGCCTCCAACAACAGCAGGTTTTGAGTCCGATTCAATACTACACTGACTGTTCAACAATTATACAGTTAATATTTCTGGCAATGTCCAGATAAATTATAATAAGAAAGACCCCAAATAAATAAACATGTTAGCCAAATAACAATAACGTTTTCTCTACGTGTATGTTGTTTTTCTATTCTAATTATTATATTATATTTCTTAGCAGACGCCCTTATCCAGGGCGACTTACAATTGTTACAAGATATCACATTATTTTTACATACAATTACCCATTTATACAGTTGGGTTTTTACTGGAGCAATCTAGGTAAAGTACCTTGCTCAAGGGTACAGCAGCAGCGTCCCCCACCTGGGATTGAACCCACGACCCTCCGGTCAAGAGTCTAGAGCCCTGACCACTACTCCACACTGCTGCCCATAGCTTTCCAATCATTTCTTAAAATGTATCAATCCTCACAACAACAGTGAGAGTCCTCCGATCCCCAAGCCACTCTCCTCTTTACACCCAGGAGCTAAACAGCAGACACTGAAGTGCTACCGCCCGTGGAGGACAAAGGCCAGTCCTGCAGGGTTCTGATTGAGCTCTCCAGGTGCCTGGCCAGTGGAGGGCACTGTAGCGAGGTGAGGTGACTCGGGCACTGCTGATGTCTTGGGTAAGTGGCAGTGTTGTGTGCTGCACTGCCGTTGCAGATTGTGAACCCTGCAGATGAGATCAGGCTGAAAGCTCTCTAAGTGCTAAGGAGCCTGTGCTTTGGGCAGTGGTTACGTGGCTGTCCGTTCACAGCAAGCCTCCACCTTGTTACTGTGGCCCGAGTGCAACAGGCAAGACAGGCTGGCGAATAAGCCTGCTGTGTGCACCTCCGAGCCACACCATTTAAAACAGCGTACGTTTGAATATTCATCTCAGCACTAAACAGAAACACAACCCCAGTCAGTTTAAATTAAATAAACACATTTTATTGTCATTTCGTACAGTCACAGTACAGGAGAACGGGGTGGGTGGGGTTGGGGGTGTTCCGAGTCCTGGCGGGCGTGGTCTTACATCATCTTTAGCCAATCCAGGCTCGGTCCCTCTGGGTCACATGGGTGCTTCGGAACGTTTGGCAGGGCCCCATTATCCCTCACTGGAACTGGGAATGGAAACGATACTGGTGACTGACAGTGTTTTCAAACCCTTACTGGTTGTGAATACAATCAATCAAACAGGGCAGGGTCCGGTTTCTTTTGTATTGTATTCTGAATGGAGTGCTAACCAAGGCTTCAATGTCACTCCCCTTCCTCTTACTAGCTTGATTGAAATGATTACTGGTCCCCTGTTTAATATGCTGAGAAACTGAGTTCTTTACTTGGGTTTTATTTCTGTGGCTGCGTTATAAATGTCGCGTGATTTCAATGGAATTAAGAACTGCCGTTCAGTCCTGGCACTTAGGATTCTCCTGACAAACTCAATGCCGGGTAAGGGAAAGATTTTAAAGTACTCAACATGATAAGAATTCAATACTGGAGGAGAAACAGAACCCAGAACCATTTAGAAAGATTGCAAAACGCTGTGAAATAGTAAGGAAAATGCAAATGACAATTAAACTCACTGAAATTCTACACAGTTTGAGGTACATTCACAAAGAGTGTTTATACCTGCTACAGTAGAGCACACACTGCTGCAGCAGTGTCCGCTCTGTCCTGTGTTAAAGGTACTGAAAGCGTGTTTATACCTGCTACAGTAGAGCACACACTGCTGCAGCAGTGCCCGCTCTGTCCTGTGTTAAAGGTACTGAAAGCGTGTTTATACTTGCTACAGTAGAGCACACACTGCTGCAGCAGTGCCCGCTCTGTCCTGTGTTAAAGGTACTGAAAGTGGCACCCGGGCCATATAGGGGAAGCCAATCAGACTCGATTCAACAGGGTGGAATTTTTCAAATGGATTTGCATACATCTATGGCCAAAGGTTTTGCACCACACTATAGAATTAAACTAATTTTGCTGCCCACTCTGCGGCTCAGTGGAGCTGCAAACAGGTCCTGTCACCTTGCAGTGCAGAGCGGTGACTGCCCTGCTCAGGTATGACCTGCCCTGTATTCTGAAGCAGTCTCTTCAGGCCCCGAGGCAGTGACTGACCTGGGTAGTTGTAGGGAACGGCTGCGTTCATCATGCCAGCATATTTAGTGTAGGGGCTGACCAGCGGCAGGATCACAGCTACAGAGAGAGGAGACACAACCAGAGGACACTCATTCCACTGCATACTGGAGTGCTGAGAAGATACAGTCAGAACACTCATTCCACTGCATACTGGAGTGCTGAGAAGATACAGTCAGAACACTCATTCCACTGCATACTGGAGTGCTGAAGATACAGTCAGAACACTCATTCCACTGCATACTGGAGTGCTGAGAAGATACAGTCAGAACACTCATTCCACTGCATACTGGAGTGCTGAGAAGATACAGTCAGAACACTCATTCCACTGCATACTGGAGTGCTGAGAAGATACAGT
Organism: Huso huso; assembly: GCA_036884735.1. Classification (NCBI taxonomy): domain Eukaryota; kingdom Metazoa; phylum Chordata; class Actinopteri; order Acipenseriformes; family Acipenseridae; genus Huso; species Huso huso. The sequence continues at coordinate 9,328,249 of CM072704.1, read as the reverse complement.
CAGAACACTCATTTCACTGCATACTGAGTGCTGAGAAGATACAGTCAGAACACTCATTCCACTGCATACTGGAGTGCTGAGAAGATACAGTCAGAACACTCATTCCACTGCATACTGGAGTGCTGAGAAGATACAGTCAGAACACTCATCACACTGCATACGGGAGTGTTGAGGAGATACAGTCAGAACACTCATTCCACTGCATACTGGAGTGCTGAGAAGATACAGTCAGAACACTCATCCCACTGCATACTGGGGTGTTGAGAAGATATAGTCAGAACACTCAGCCCACTGCATACGGGAGTGTTGAGGAGATACAGTCAGAACACTCATTTCACTGCATACTGGAGTGCTGAGAAGATACAGTCAGAACACTCATTCCACTGCATACTGGAGTGCTGAGAAGATACAGTCAGAACACTCATCCCACTGCATACTGGAGTGCTGAGAAGATACAGTCAGAACACTCAGCCCACTGCATACGGGAGTGTTGAGGAGATACAGTCAGAACACTCATTTCACTGCATACTGGAGTGCTGAGAAGATACAGTCAGAACACTCATTCCACTGCATACTGGAGTGCTGAGGAGATACAGTCAGAACACTCATTTCACTGCATACTGGAGTGCTGAGAAGATACAGTCAGAACACTCATTCCACTGCATACTGGAGTGCTGAGAAGATACAGTCAGAACACTCATCCCACTGCATACTGGAGTGCTGAGAAGATACAGTCAGAACACTCATTCCACTGCATACTGGAGTGCTGAGAAGATACAGTCAGAACACTCATCCCACTGCATACTGGAGTGCTGAGGAGATACAGTCAGAACACTCATCCCACTGCATACTGGAGTGCTGAGAAGATACAGTCAGAACACTCATTCCACTGCATACGGGAGTGTTGAGAAGATACAGTCAGAACACTCATCCCACTGCATACTGGAGTGCTGAGAAGATACAGTCAGAACACTCATCCCACTGCATACTGGAGTGCTGAGAAGATACAGTCAGAACACTCATTCTACTGCATACTGGAGTGCTGAGGAGATACAGTCAGAACACTCATCCCAATCTGTCCTAAATGCTTAGCCTTGATGCTTACATAGCAGTAAGTGTACAGATTAACCCATTTGTTGGAATATGTACAGTATTTTCCATTCATTGGGTAACACAGATGCATGCTGCAGTAATTGATAATAAGTGATGGAGGGATTCTTATTGGATTTTCTGGTTGGTTACAAACATTTCAAGATCTTAAAAGTTTAACATGTTAAGCAGAAACTAACAACCCTTCTTGATTGAATTTGGGTAAAGTATAATTGGGGCTTCTGTTTTTTTGGTTTTTATTCATTTCATTTTTAATGCTTTGAGATACCCCGAAATCGTGTTTTTTTTTTTTTGGTTTTTTTTTTTTTCAGGGCTTTTGTTTTTTATATACTGTATTATTATTATTATTATTATTATTTATTTCTTAGCAGACTCCCTTATCCAGGGCGACTTACAATTGTTACAAGATATCACATTATTTTTTACATACAATTCCCCCATTTATACAGTTAGGTTTTTACTGGAGCAATCTAGGTAAAGCGCCTTGCTCAAGGGTACAGCAGCAGTGTCCACCACCTGGGATTGAACCCACGACCCTCCAGTCAAGAGTCCAGAGCCCTAACCACTACTCCACACTGCTGCCCTACTGTATGAAATTGTTTTCGGTTACTTTCCAAAATGCTTGGGCTGTTTTTTTCCTGTCACAATATGTATTGTAACTTTAAACCTTTTCATACACTTCAGCTGTACCTCCTTTCCTTTGTTGTCTTCCTCAACTCAATCCTTCTGGTCACGGGCACATTTATTTTCTGTGGTGTTTCTGTGGACCCAACTGCACTTTTTGCTTTTTGCTTTTAAATGTGAAAGCGGTGAAGGCAACGTGAATTGAGTAAACATTTCCAGTGTCTTTCCGGTGTTTATTGGATATACAGATTTCATTATTTTTTTTGTATCGGGGGTGTTTTATCGTTTCTCAGTTAAAACCAAAACTCTGAAGCCCTATTTATACCTTACAGATTTGCAGAATATTAATTTAGTGATATAACGTATCCTGGCTGCCCAGAAGGGCACCACCCTTTGATTTGTGTTTGAGTGACACAATGAAAGCCTTTTTACAGATATTATTATTATTTATTTCTTAGCAGACGCTCTTATCCAGAGCGACTTACAATTGTTACAAGATATCACATTATTTTTAAACCCCCATTTTTATACAGTTGGGTTTTACTGAGCAATCTAGGTAAGAGTACCTTGCTCATGGGTACAGCAGCAGTGTCCCCCACCTGGGATTGAACCCACGACCCTCCGGTCAAGAGTCCAGAGCCCTGACCACTACTCCACACTGCTGCCTTATCCCTAATGCGACACAAGCAGCTCAAACTTAACTAAAAGCAGGTTCCTTCTCGTTTAAGTTTTCAACAAATGTGAAACATCCCAGACAGACACTTACCTAGGAGTCCGATTCCACAAGCTGCCGTCACAACCGGCTCCTTTGACCACACATTCTTCAGAAATGAACCAAGTCCTAACAGAAAATGGGATTTCATTAGACCAGACAACGCGTGGGAAATACAGAAAGATTAAAAAAACAAACGTCTCTTTCTGTTCTATCTTTTCGCTTTCGAATGATATTCTCAGCGTATTGATTTTAGTTTATGATATTACCTGTCTGGTGTCTGTAAAGGAAATTAATTTACTGATTACTGATCGCATTGAAAACGATGTCGCACAATTAATCCGTCTCCATATGAAGATCGTGATACAGAGACGGGAATCTTCACTCTTCAAAACTCAATTAGGCGTCTGGTTATGTATTATTCTCTTATGGAATGCAGTTTTGTTACATAAACGATAGATAACGCGTTCGTGTATTTATTTATTTATTTTTAAATACATATTACATTTTAAAAAAGTCTAACGAGCTGTGGTGGCATTTCCATCGCATTTTGCCTTTGAAAAAAAAAAGGCTTGTCGGGGCCTATTCTGCCCTCAAAGCCACGGGTTCGATTTAAGCCCTTGCGGGGACGGTACTTTCAAGGGCGGGCACCAAACCGTCTCACAGATACAAGGTCACCTCCAAATAACCAGGAATTGCTTATATAACCGACGCGAATTGACTTTGCATCGATTCAACACTAAATAATACATTTAAAAAACAACTACAAGTAGCAAGGAGACTCTACCGATAAGCAAATTTAATCAAATGTAAAAATGAGAGGGTTCAAACTTACCTTATGCATGGTTGTGATTGCGAACGTCACAGGAAGAGGAGGGTGATGGGTTGTAGTTTTCGCTGCGGGTGCCAACAGCGGAAGTTGTAGTTCTCCATGTTACATTATTACGAGGCTAAATTAGGAAACGTGGCTTTTGATGTTTGTTCTAAATAGAGACAGTACACTTGGAGTTATTTAATAATTGTACATTCGATATCTCTCTCTCTATCTCTATATCTCTCTCTCTCTCTCTATATATATATATATATATATATATATATATATATATATATATATATATATATATCTATATATCTATCTATCTCTCTCTCTCTCTCTCTCTCTCTCTCTCTCTCTCTCTCTCTCTCTCTCTATATATATATATATATATATATATATATATATATATATGCGACCAGCTCAATTTTAGTTTTTAACATGATAGTGTTTTGTTTTGGTCTAGTTTCCCAGATTTAAAACAGCTCTGCTTGTTCTGCTAAGTGCACAGGAAATATAATACTGCAGTCCAGCAGCAGGTGGAAGCAATGCAAAAAACAGTACAAGCAGTCATTAAACAGAAAAAGAGCTCGGTCCCAGGTCGGCCATTAAGGCTCCAGACCTTCAATACGATAGACTCGATCACTTCCTCCGGTGTGGATCCACAATGGCGTTAGTTGCCGATCCTTTACACGCCGAGGACGACAATAAACGCGTCGAAAAGCTTGAAACAAAACGGGGGAAAGAGCGACCGGATTTAAAAATAACAGTACAGATTTACACCGACGGTTGGTTTCATAAGTGTGTAGTAGCTATGTGTGCCAGACTTGTGTTTTAAAAAGGTAGACAGCGGTGGTTTTCGGTAGGATTGCATTAAGCAGAACAGCGCAGGTAGGTTTCGATTTTACTTTATTCGTTTAAACTGGTGGGTGTTTTTGGGAGGTAGGTATGTTTTGAAACACGGACCAAAAATACTTTTCCCATTAACTAAACTTCACAACCCCCTTTCATTTTCTAAATTTCAGGCCAGTAAAAATCTTCTTCAGTTTCGATGTTATTAATCTGTAAAATGTTAGCATACTATATGAATAATACCAATATTAACGTCCAGTGTTTACCTTTGGGATGTGTTTCACATCCGCCCTATTTTTGGACTCTGCTACTCTTGTACAGCGAAATACTGTACTGGTAAAATACCCGTATAATAATAATAATAATAATAATAATAATAATAATAATAATAATAATAATGTACATGCTTATTTGCATTTTATCAGCGTTAAAGTTCGGTTTCCAAAAATGTAAAATCCTGCACGCGGTGTGTGCTTAAACTATTGGTCCTGTAGATAAATTATTTCTTAATTTAAGTGTCTTCAGTATCGAAGGACAGATCAGCCTGTTTCACAGCCTCAGTACAGTCCTCTGTTAAAAAGCTGAGCCACTATGAAGTGAACTCCTGTTTTGATTTACAAGAGCGTCAGTAACCCAGCGTTTAAACTCGTCATCTTTTCATTATAATCCCTGTAGTGCAACGTAATGCACGCCTGTCACACGTCACACGTGTCTCCATGTATCCGGAGAACCGCTTATCCGATTGTCACGAAACTTGGTGTTGACATTATTTATCTTACATTATTGAGTGTCAGACTCTGAGGACTATAGGGGCGTGTCTGTCTGTCCGTCACATCCGTCTGTCTGTATGTCACACTTTTGCATATAAATCAATCAATCAATCAATCTGTCTTTATATAGCGCCTTTCATAGTAGACCACCATCACAAAGCGCTTTACAAGATGCAGTAACAACAAGAAAATCCATCATACTTTAAATAGAAAATGCATCACACGCGATATACAGTACAAAACAATGCATAATACATTCAGCAGTGTGGAGTAGCGGTTAGGGCTCTGGACTCTTGACCGAGGGTCGGGGTTCAATCCAGGTGGGGACACTGATGCTGTGCCATTGAGCAAGGTACTTTACCCAGATTGCTCCAGTAAAACCCAACTATATAAATGGGTAATTGTATGTAAAAATAATGTAAAAATAATGTAATTGTATATAAAATAATGTGATATCTTGTAACAATTGTAAGTCGCTCTGGATAAAATCTGCTAAAAATAAATTAATTCAATACAGTGGAAAGTGCATAATACATATAGTAATATAATACATGAAATAGTAGCAGCAACACAGCAGCTGATATATGTGGAGCAGCGGGTATCCGATTGTAAGGAGACTTGGTGTTAACGTTATTCAGCAGAAGATATTGAGAGGATCCGATTCTGATCATTGTGAAGGTTTCAGGTAGATTGCGCTTGCAAACCATAAGCATGTAGAAATGACATTTTAGACATTAATAAATACAATTCTAAGCACTTTTTTCAATATAGTACATTGACCGACTTTATGAAAGCCTGTTCTAGGGATGAAATAAGACTCCCCGCACATCAGTGTGATCCGGTCCTGGTTTCACTAGGAGTTTAATAATAAGACACACCTGAGCTTGTTACCTAGACACACTGGGGCTGATCAAGCTGGTAGTAAAACCTGGACTGGGTGACACTGCTGTGCAATGATCTGGTTACCAGCCCTGTCTCACCTTGACTCAAATTGGTTGCCGTCATGCTCCTACCATTATTTTTCACTGTGTAATAATGAGCGAGATGACATGAACCCGAGCTGCACAAACAGATTACTCGGATCGGTCTCTCCACAGGTGAGGGTCACTGATGTCGATCAGGCTGATTTACCATTCAGGTGAAGCGGTGAAGAAACAGCTGCTTTGGTTTTGTGGGATGGCTGTTCTTCACAGAGTCCAGGAAAAGCAGCGATCATCACAAACCCAAGCAGCGGTTTCTCCACTCTTCATCTGAATGGTGAATCAGCGGTCGGCCCGGTATTCCCTCCCCTCAATCAGCACCTGATTTCGGTGGATTCAGTAATCATGTCATGTAGCACTGGAACAGAATCACCTGTTGTAAGTGACTCTGCGGCGATGTAGTTCACACCCTAGTCTCTGTAAGTCAGCCTTGATAAAAGCGTGCTAAATAAACAAATAAAAAAATAATAATAACAGAGGCAGTCCAAATCTGTGAGAAAATATGCAAAAAAACTGAATTTGCATGTTATTTTATTTTCTTAGCAGACGCCCTTATCCAGGGTGACTTACAATTGTTACAAGATATCACATTATTTTACATACAATTCCCATTATACAGTTGGGTTTCTGAGCAATCTAGGTAAGTACCTTGTTTGCTGGCACAGCAGCAGTGTCCCCACCTGATTGAACCCACCCCTCCGGTCAAGAGTCCAGAGCCCCACACCACTACTTCACAATGCTGCCTTATCCCTAATGCGACTGGCAACTCAAACTTAACTAAAAAGCAGGTTCCTCCTCGTTTAACACCTAGGAGTCCCATTCCACGTTGCCCGTCAACCGGCTCGCTGACCAGACATTCTTGAAATAAGAACCAGTCTAACAGAAAATGGGTTCATTAGACCAGACAACGTGTTGCAGAATATTTATTTAGTGATGGTATATCCTGGCTGCCCAGGAAGGGCACCACCCTTGATTTGTGTTTGGTGACACAATGAAAGCCTTTTTAGAGATATTATTATTATTATTATTATTATTTATTTCTTAGCAGATGCCCTTATCAAGGGAGACTTACAATTGTTACAAGATATCACATTATTTTTACATACAATTACCCATTTATACAGTTGGGTTTTACAGAACAATCTGGTCAAGAGTCACTACTCCACACTGCTGCCCATATCTGCAGTGTTCTGAGGAGCATCTTATGTGTTTAGTATTTGTACTAATAATGGCTTGTGAAAATGTAAATCAAGGAAACATAATCATATCAAACCATGTTTGGGTTCATTTAATCTATGGACATTTTTGTCAGTAAAACCTTTAAGTGTCAAACAAAAACATCATCACATGAGACTTTTATTGGGTCACATGTTCAAAGTCTGACCTCCACTCTCATTAACTCCTGCTTTTTGAAGGAGACAAAACACCTGCTAATTTAACAAAACTAGAACAGAGTTAGATATTTCAGGTCCTTTTAGCGCAGTCTGTTTCTGGTTATTATGATGGCGATGTATATTTGGATTGTACATGTAACTGCCTCCCCATATCAACATCGCTTACGACACTTCACAACCGCTGACATAATAAACCGCGCCTTGTTTTCACAGGGACCATGATGGAAGACTTCTCTGACCTAAAGGCCCTGCCCCCTGTTCGGAGGTCACATCCTGGAGGCGGAGCTGGAGACGGAGGTGGAGTTTGTGATCGGGGCGGAGTCTCGGAGAGCCAGGTGGAGGAGGGGAGTCCCAGGAGAGAGAGAGGGAGTTTTAGAGAGAGAGACAGGAGGAAGTACTGCAACCTGAGGAGGTAGAGATCGAACAGGTGAGAGAGAGAGAGATGAACTAGGGGGACGTTGGGGAGCGCTCTCCAGAGCGAGAGGGAGATGAACTCGATTGCTGGGGAACGTTCTCCAGAGCGAGAGAGATGAACTGGGGATTGCTGGGAAACGTTCTCGAAGAGGATTCTATCTTCTAAACATGGCAGTGTATCCGTTTCCTGTCACACACAGCAAACGAAAGGACGTGCTGTGGGAACAGGAAACCAGCACTGCTACGGGAGGAGTGATCTGGATGCCATGCGATTCTTCGACATTGATTTTCTCCTGGCGAATGCTTCGTGTAAATGGAGAGAAACGTACTGGTCAGTTGTTTTGAGTCTTGCAGGCGTTTAGAAATATAAGACTAATACAGTACAGGTAACGCCACAAAGGTGATCCGTGAGTTTGACGGATCTGGAGGATCGATTTGTTGTTACCCTGATTTGAGGATCCTTAGTGAGAACGGTTTGATCTGCGCCATGACGCTTTTGATCCGGATGCGCGGATTTGTTGATTTTGATTTTGATTTTGATCTTTCGCGTTTTGACTTCCCCTCCCTTCTCTTCCCTGACCGTTTCACTGGCATTGTTTTATCCGACAACTGAACTGAACGGCATTGAA
>CM072704.1:9177975-9319450 GCA_036884735.1 Huso huso | reverse complement strand
CTCATAAAAGCTGGTTTCACTGTTAAAGAAAGGTGATTTTCTTGATAATTTTTTTGTACTGTTGATTAACTTCTGACAGTTGCATTATTTGGAGAAGTTCAGGCTAGCAGCGAGGCTGCTTTTAGTATTGCTGGTCGATCCTTGAGAGCCGACGCACTCTCTCTAGGAACAGCATGTCTAAGCGATTATTTTGAACAGCAATATGTAATGAAGTGCAAGTATGTGTGTATATGTGCAAGGATTGGTTTTGTTTTGGTTTGTGTTCGTTTGATTAATTATGCCTTTCATTTTTATTTTTAAATATTGATCCGTGTTTATTACTGTGAGTTTTACTGGTCGTGTAAAATATGATGCAGGTTCTGGGACGGATCAGGTTGTTATTTTGGACCAGTGAAGGCCCTTGATTTACAGTCTTCTGCTGTGTAGTTTGATTCTGTTCAATTAGATTCCTCAGTAAAGAAGGTAGGTGGAGTGCCAGGAAGGGACAAGCCTTGATGGCTTAACGACCTCTTCTAGTCGGAAACTTTTTCATGTTGTTATGTTTGTCTGCTTGGCTTTCCAAATGATGCAGGATCTTTTTCTCTCTCTTCCCCTCTTTGCCCTTTCCCTCTCCACCACACATTCTCTTCCTCATCCCTTTCCTCACCCTTCTCTCTCCTCTTCTTATCTCCTCACAATCTTATTCCTCTCTCCTTTCCACTGCTTTTTACTTGTCCTCACCCCATTCCTCCTCATCCTCCTTTTCGCCTCCCTCTCTCTATCCCTCCCCCTCCTTCATCCCACTTCCTTACCTTTCTTCCCCTGTCTCCCTTCCTCCTCATCCCTTCCTCTTTTTCTCTCTCCCACATTCCTCCCCTACCTCATTTCACCTTGTGCAACCTCTTTCCTCCTCTTCCCCTCCCACCTCCCACCTCCCTTCTCTTTATTCCTTCCCCTTCCACTTTATCTTATCCCCTTTCCCTCCTCTGTCCCCTTCCCTCTCAGGTACGAGGTGATGCAGTCCTGCTGGCTGCCCTCCTCGCAGCGCCTCAGTGGAAGAAACCACCTCCTCCCTCCCTCATAGCAGCAGAGCGAGGGATGGGAGCGGAGGAGGAGTGGAGGAGAGTGACGAGAGCCGAAAGCAGCGCTGGATTGCCTCCAGCCTCCTCTGAACCGCCTGCAGCAGAACAACAACCTGAACCCCGCCTTTCCCTTGCTGGAGCCCGTGGGGGAGCAACACCAGGGGCAACCTCCGTTACGATCGACTTAGACGACATCCTGACAGTCACTGAGACCAGCAAGGGGTTAAATTGAGTACCTCTGGGAGCAAGACGCCTGGGGCGGGGCACCTCCCTAAGCCCCCTCCCATTGACACACCCACACTCCCCATCATAAACCCCACCCACCACGGTCAGATGACCTCGAGAGCTCACAGCCGCCACAGCTTAGACACGCCCACCGTGGTGCCTGTCATCAGCGCCCGGCCCGCCATTGGCCAGCGAACATACTACATCCGCTGGAAGAACACGCCCAACCCCAACTCCCCACCCTCCACGCACCCTAACGGACTGTCCATAGCCCCGCCTTCCAGAAAAAGAGGCATTTTATTAAGCTGCAAACTTTCCCCCACGAGCCCCCTAAGCGGTCATTTTCCTGCTCAGTCCCCACCTCACAGCGGACCGCCCCTACCTCCCCCTTCCCACCCCGCCTTACCCTCAGTCTACAGATTCGCTGAATGCCAGGATGTTACCTGCTTCAGGCACTGCTGAGCAAGGAAGAAACAGCGACAACAAACAGTGACTTAGAACTGACAGAACTGAAGACCAGAAGCAACCACCTTGGGCAGACAATGACTTCAACTGAATCAGCAAAATACTGACCAGGAAGGCTGTCCCAGTTGAAATAATGACCAACAGCAGTAGAAATACTGCCCTTTGGGACTGGGTCGGTCAATACAACCCCAAGAGACTATGCAATGGTCAATATAACTCCCCCAACCAGTCTCTTACAAACCGAGCCAAGCCAAGTGGACTGGTTGAAGTAATGCCCAATGAGCTGCCTTCAGAGAAAAGTGGTTGTTTGCCTCCCAGTTTGCCTGAAAAGGGCGTTTGCTTGACGGTTCTCAGCCCAAAAGGGTGTTTCCCATCCACTTCCACCCAAAACGGAGGCTGATCTTCCACAGTTGGCCCTGACCCGCCCACCCAAATCACGCACAGAAGTAAAAGAAGTTGTAGTTTCAGAGTTATATTTTGCATTCCCGACCCTCCCACCCCCACCCACAAACCAACCATTACTTCCCTCAATCTAAGACAGGACTGGTCGAGCAGGAAGAATACAGAAAAGGCTCGGAACCAAATTTGCCTTTCTGATTGGTCAGCCAGTAGCAGTTCGGAAGTTCACACAACAAAAGTTCTACGGAAGTTTTGAAGAATTCAGAAACAGACTTCGTCCTTCACCGGTTCTGCCAGTCTGAGCAGCAGCTCCTAATACACAGACCCTTTTAATGAAGCGCCAATTTCGAACTTTGACCTCTTGGCCAGCGCAACGCAGGCCCCACGCTGTCCCTCCCTCCCTCTCTCTCCCTTCTCCTCCTTCTTCCCTTCTTCGGACCTCTCCCCTCTTCCCATGCCTCCTCCACCAACCTCTTCCTCTCCTCCCCTTCCCTTCCTCCTCCCTCTCTCCTCCCCTCCCAGCTTCCTCCTGCCTACCAAGCCAAAATTTCACCTACAACTAATGAAGCCCCTTTAAGAGTGACAACAATGCATGATAATAAAGACCAGAACGCCAGTGAAGTAACAGCTTCCCCCAGACATTGCATCTTGCCATTCTCACCTTTACAGAAATTCCCAGCTGCCCCTAAGTATAAAGCCCAGCAAGTCTGTATTGACTGAACAATGACCACACAACAAACAACGCCTCCCAGTCACTAATTAATGAAATAACACCTGAAAGCTCAGATATAATGTCTCTATTTACTGAATCGACCACCACAGATCCTTTATTGGAAGAAAAAATGACTTCAAGTTCACTACTGGAGGATATAGCATGCAATATCATGTCCACAGACTCTGTTTTGTCCAACAAGACTTTTTTGACAGACATGATGTCCAGCGAATCTGACTGATGACATGACAAGAGACTTTTTGACAGACGTGGTCATCCAGCCAGTCCGAATGGATGGACATAATGTCCAACAAGACGCTTTGACAGACATACCGTCCAATCCATATTCCACCCGATTGTAAGCCTGAAAGGACAGAGATTGTGTCTAGAGGTTTGACAGACATTCAATCTCATGGTCCAGCAGGGATGTCCACAAGGACTTTACCGGCCACACCCAAATAACGCCTAGAAGCTCAACAGTTTTAACATCCGCAGACACTGAACCAGAGTCAGAAATTCTCCCTAAAGAGTCTGTATTGATAGAAATAACAGCCTCCTCTTGTGAATCCAGATGAGTCTCAGTATCCCAGTATCGACAAACACTGAGCCCACAGCCTCTGCAGAGACAGTAGTAGACACTACACTGAGAGAAATAACATCTGAAGACTTTGTAGAAGACACCTAAAGAGCTTACAGATCTAACACCCTCAAAACCGCTAAGTAATGCAATGAACTTCAAAACAACACAGCACAGTTCTGTAACCGAACCCAGAGTTGGCAGACGGAAACAGTGTATCAACGAGATACGGGTTTGAAAGACGCTGTTCCAGAGGAGATCACAGCCTCTCAAACACACGATCCAAGTTGGGACAGACCTGTAGCAGGGCAAGGTGTCAAGGATCTGTGGAAATAATCATAACACCATTAGGACCTGAGTCTGAAGACTGTATTGTCTGAAATCACCAGAAAGAGTCTGTCATTCCGACAGACGATACACTGACAGAAGTAGCATCCAGTGATTTAGAACTGACAGCAGTTGAACCGAAAGACTGTGTATTGACAGGTGTTAATCCCAGCGAAGGTGTATTGACAGGAATTGAACTGAAAGATCAGGGTATTGACAGGTGCAGAGCACCAGTATTCTCTGACTCTCTGACCTGCACCCACACTGACAGAAATTCTGCCCAGTACCCTTTTATTGACTGAGGTCGCAGCCCACACCCCCTGCCTTGGCAAAATCACCACAAACAGACACTGCACTGACAGTGGCCAAGGACCCCTGTAGAGGCACAGACTGGAATCACTTTTGCACACTCAGCACTGAAAGAATGAGCCCAATGCTGGGACAGAAGCGACTGCATTGAAGGAACAGAACAAACCCTGAGCTGGAAATATCCGAAGCCAGAGAAGGAAACAGTCCGGCGATGCTTCTTTGACCGAACTATCCCTCCTGTTGAAAACAGCACTCACAGATCTGCCCCCCTCACAGATATTGCCATCAAACCAGTCTGAAACAGAGCCTGCAGACTCGCCTCACGTAACATCAAGCCACCATCCTGCCGGAATCTCTCGGTTGGAAGCGACCCCATCAGAACAGTCATTAACAAATCCCTTAACCTGTCTTTGACAGACGAGCATTCCCCTGAGCTTGACCCTCCCAGTCCCTCCTGTTTTCGGACATCACCCTTCAGACCAGTCCCTCCTTCCCAACCCCCACGGACTGCTTCTTTTCCTCTCCTCCCTGACTGTTTGACCCTGCAGACCCCCGGAGGGGACTGGGGCTTCAGGATGTTAGGAGCCGACACCCCCATCGCGACTCTGCCTATTTCTCGGATGAGAGAACGAGACAGAAAAGGTGAGGAGGAGGGGGGGGCAGCAGCAGCCACAGCAGAGAATGAGAAATGCGGATGATTTTGGCCACTTAACAGACTTTAAATACTTTAAGATGGGAGAGCCTATCTTCCAAGTCAGCCTAGGAGACTGAAGGGATACTAGAGAACCTTTGAGTGAGGAACTTGAAAACAAGATTCCAGGACTTGGAGAATGAAGAAAGCAAAGGTCTACTCCAGAACTTCCAGAACAGAAACCAGGAACCGAAAGTGCTTGGGAACTTTAAGAACACTGTAATCGAGAACGATGGTGATACTCATGCAGAGCAGATAGTGTCTGATAAGGTCTGCAATTCAAACAAGTTAGAGACGGTAGATGATACAGTCAGAAGGAGCACACCCTCCAGGGGTGCTGAATCGAGATTCAAAGAATCTTGTAGTTCTGCTTGAATGTGCATGAGCCGAGAACAAGGGGTTCTAAGTTCTGTGAGGACATGCTCCCCAGAGGAAATTGAAAACACCTTAATAGCCAACTTTGTCACCAAAAGTCCAGATCCAAAAATGGAGATAAGGGATTCTAGAGTTAGACATCCGAGGTTCTAGAGTCTTGAGAGCAGAGGTTCTAGACTATTGGAAGGTTACGGACAAAAACGACTTTGAAGATGTTGAGCTATCTAGAGATGTCAGGAACACGGATCCTGCATTCCAAGACAGAACAGATTCCAGACAGGACTCAGACATCAGGATACCAGAACACAGCTCGCTCCAGGACTGCAGCAGTGCGTATTCTAACAACAATAGCACCACCCTGAAGCTTCAGAAGAGACTAAATACCTAGAACACAGCCCTTCTGGAACTTTGAGAGCAAAGTCTAGAAGTCAGCTCATTTCAGAATGCTGGTGAAAGTGAAATGAAGGATCCTCAAGATCAGATCTTTACTCGAAAACAGAGATCCAGAGCGAGATTCACTGAGAACTTTGAAAAACCTGGAGATTTTGTGTCAGAATTCACTTGAGAACTTAGAAATGATCTCTGGGACGAGAGATCCTGAATTCAAGAACAGAGATTCCAGTAGCTCGGAGATGAGGAGTCTAGAGCAGAACTTACTTGAGGGCTCTGAGAAATCACACATGAAAGAAATAGAGTTTTGAGAAAGGGCTCAAAATGCCCTCCAAAACTCCAGAGATCCAAAACACGAGAGCAAAAAGATTGAAGAGAACCGGCCTGAAAATACTCAGAACTTAGAAACGCATGATTCCACCTTTCGGAACACAAAGACCACGGAGCAAAGTTCACCGCCAAGCTCTGAGCTGACCGGAGGGACGACAAGAGAGGCCTTCCAGTATCAGATCAGGGGTCATTGGACCGAAGAGAGGTCAAAGGTCATTGTCCAAAAAACAGGCCAAGAATGGACTGATGATGCAGGTGAGTCCGGTATCACAGTTTATCACTGTATTTCACTGGTTACACTATTCCTTTACCATAGTCTACCATGGTTTGCCATGTGTTTTTAAATATGCTTTACCACACCTCTCAGTGCTTTACAATGCTTCCCTATACTTTACCATGCTTTCACTGTGCTTTATTACACTTTGCTGTGCATTTACTGGGGTAACCTCTAATAAGGGTTTAATCATTTAAATGTTTGTCTACATGTTTCTCTATATTGCTTTCTAGCTGTCTGTCTCCATCTGTTTAGCTGTCTACCATATATATCACTGTATGTCTGTCAATCTATTTATATCTCTATCTACATGTCTTTCTATCTGCCTCTCTGGCTGTTGTTTTGACTCTGGTGTCAGGTGTGTGAGGAAAGGCTTCAGTTCTCGCTGAGAGAGAATGTGAACCGTAATGTCCTGTCGGGTGGATGCGTGACAGAGAGGGTTGAACTGAGACCCTGGGGTCATCCAGGGTCAGTGCCCGCCCTACCAGCCAAGGAGAGGGTGAGCGAGAAGGAGGGAGAACTGCACGACAGCCTGAGGTAAGAGCTCTCAAGATTATTTCAGGGGTCAGCAGTGAAATGCAATGATACAAGGTTCCCAGAGTGTCTCCTCTGGAAAACGCTCTGTGTGTGGTTTGCAGGGTGAGTCATACAGTCAGGGGAGCGCAGGAGTCCCCGAGGGTCTCCCTTGGTAAAGGCACGGCCGCGTGGTGTGCAGGGTGTCATACAGTCAGGGGAGCGCAGGAGTCCCCGAGGGTCTCAAGGCACGGCCACGTTGTGTGCAGGGTGTCATACAGTCAGGGTAGTGCAGGGGTCCCCGAGGGTCTCCCCTGGTAAAGGCACGGCCACGTTGTGTGCAGGGTGTCATACAGTCAGGGTAGTGCATGGGTCCCCGAGGGTCTCCCCTGGTAAAGGCACGGCCAAGAAATTGGTGGGTGTCACACAGTCAGGGGAGTGGGGTCCCCAGGGTCTCCCTTGGTAAAGGCACGCCATGGTGTGCAGGTGTCACACAGTCAGGGAGTGCAGGGTCCCCGAGGTCTCTGGTAAAGCGCCACATTGTGTGCAGGGTGCTGCACAGTCAGGAGTGCAGGTCCCTTTGTGTCCCCTTGGTAAACACGCCTGCTGGTGCAGGGTGTCACACAGTCAGGAGTGCAGGGTCCCCGAGGGTCTCCCCCCTGGTAAAGGCAACGGCCACGTTGTGCAGGGTCTCATACAGTCAGGAGCCGAGGGGTCCCCAGGGTCTCCCCTGGTAAAGGCACGGCCGCCAGGCTCAGGGTGTCACACAGCCGGGGAGCGCAGGGAGTCCCGAAAATTCTGCAAAAGGCAACGCCGCCATGTGTCTGTGGGTGTCACAGCAGTCAGGAGTAGGGGTCCCTAAGGTCTCCCTTGGTAAAAGGCACGCTGCTGTAGTGTGCAGGGTGTCATACAGTCAGGAGTGCAGGGGTCCCCGAGGGTCTCCCCCAAAGGCACGGCCGCTGTGTTCAGGGTGTCATACAGTCAGGGGGAGTGCAGGGGTCCCCGAGGGTCTCCTTGGTAAAGGCACGGCCAGTGGGTGTGCAGGTGTCATACAGTCAGGGGAGTGCAGGTCCCTGAGGGTCTCCCCTGGTAAAGGCACCGGCCAATGCTGTGTGTGCAGGGTCTCACAGTCAGGAGCGAGGAGTCCCCGAGGGTCCCCCTGTAAAGGCACGGGCCCTGTGTTCAGGTGTCATACAGTCAGGGGAGCGAGGGGTCCCCCGGTCTCCCCTGGTAAAGGCAACGGCCAAGCAAAGTTCAGGGTGTCATACAGTCAGGGAGCGCAGGAGTCCCGAGGGTCTCCCTGGTAAAGGCAACGCCACGCCAGTTCAGGGTGTCATACAGTCAGGGGGAGTGCAGGGCCCCGAGGGTCTCCCCTGGTAAAGGCACAGCCACGTGGTGTTCAGGTGTCATACGGTCAGAGGAGCGCGCAGGGTTCTTGGCTGTGCCAAGTGGCACATCAACGCTGTTTAGTCATAATCAAAATGCTAAATGGATTTCTAAGGTAGAGTGTAAGTCAAGCAGACAAACGTTTCGGCTGGTGTCTTCTAAGTCCATTTAGTGAATTGGTTTCAGATAGTTTTACCAGCCTTTATCACTGAAGCTTTTTTACTCTTTTTTTTGTCAGAAATCAGAGTAGCGATTGGCTCGAACTCACAGCCAACGACATTGCAGAAGACCATAGAACAAGCCGTGATGATGATACAGAGAGTGCAATCAAGCAAAGGAGGCTGGGACATTGAGGAGCCACCAGCTGATGACATCATCAATGGGCCACCGAAGCCCTGATTGGCCCAGATCCTGAGACCACACCCTCAACCCCAGCACATCCAATCAATGAAAGGTAAGAGTTTGTATTTAAGCATTCGGTAAAAGGAGCTTGTATTTACAAACCCAACCCACGACTGCTACTATCTCAAAAACCGCTCCAGATTGCAACTTCATATATTCAGTCCTCCAGCAAAATCTAACATCTAGAGTCATGTGACTCTTTAGTTTCTGGAGAAAGATCTAACGATTTGAGACTTGCCTTTATACAGTAGTCTCCGACACAGGAACACCTCCAAGAGAACACTTGCTTAGGAACACCCTTGTGTTGAAACAGATTTTCCCATTGTAAATGCTCTGTCTAAAGGAACAGAACTTTGCCTGAGAGAACACCTTTGGCACTGATAGCGATTACGTTGACCGATTCAAAACTGATACAGTGTTGTTTTGTAACCTGATAACTCATCATCATCAAACACAAATTCAAATGATTTATCAATATTTTCAAAACTGACCTGTCATCGCGAGTAATCTAGAGCTGCTGCATTTTTGACGATGTAGGGGTGTTTTGTTATTTTAGTTAGGGCAGCAGTGTGGAGTAGTGGTTAGGGCTCTGGACTCTTGACCAGAGGGTCGTGGGTTCAATCCCAGGTGGGAGACACTGCTGCTGTACCCTTGAGCAAGGTACCTAGATTGCTCCAGTAAAAACCCAACTGTATAAATGGGTAATTGTATGTAAGAATAATGTGATATCTTGTAACAGTTGTAAGTCGCCCTGGATAAGGGCGTCTGCTTTATTATTATAGTTTATTAACATACGTTTGCCTATTGCTTTTCTCTTAGTTATTCTGTTCATTTAATATGTTGATGTGCATGCATCATGACATAAGTAATAAATAAATTTGTATTTATTGATTCATATCGTGATTGGACTTAGTGACTCACCTGATAAAATCATGGCCACGTGATGTGCAGGGGGAGTCATACAGTCAGGGGAGCGCAGGTTCACGTCCTGCCTGTGTGATGTGCAGGGGGAGTCGTACAGTCAGGGGAGCGCAGGTTCATGTCCTGGCTGTGTGATGTGCAGGGGGAGTCGTACAGTCAGGGGAGCGCAGGTTCATGTCCTGGCTGTGTGATGCAGGGGAGTCGACAGTCAGGGGAGCGAGGTTCATGTCCCATGTGTGGATGTGCAGGGGAGTCATAAGAAATAGGGGAGCGAGGTTCATGTCCTGGCTGTGTGATGCAGGGGAGTCGTGACAGTCAGGAGCGCAGGTTCATGTCCTGGCTGTGTGATGTGCAGGGGGAGTCATACAGTCAGGGGAGCGCAGGTTCATGTCCTGGGCTGTGTGGTGCAGGGTGAGTCATACAGTCAGGGGCGCAGAGGTTATGTCCTGGCTGTGTGATGTGCAGGGGAGTCATACAGTCAGGAGTGCAGGTTCCAGGCTGTGAAGTCGCCTGTCTTCACTGGGGATTAGAGGGAGTGTCGCATTGGCTCTGAGCGCTCCCGGGTTAGGGGAGGCAAAATCAGCAGGCAGTAAGCCCTCATCGCACCACAGCCAGGCGCCCAGTGAGCTCAGAGCCGGACACCCGCAGGGCTGGCCTTGGTCCTCCAGAGGCCGGTAGCTTGCTGACATCCGCCTCGGGTTCCTGGGTGTAAAAGAGGAAGGTGGCTCGGGTGGTGGGATCAGGGGCACCCACTGAACCTTCAGTTCTCCTGAGCTGTGTGGGAGTTGCTACAGTAAGAGGACATAATTGGACATTCTAAAACTGGGAGTATAATAATAATAATAATAATAATAATAATAATAATAATAATAATAATAATATATTTATTTTTACATAGCAGCTTTCATAGTGGACCACCATCACAAAGTGCTTTACAGAGGTAGGCTATGAACTGTGCATTATATGCAGAGTCACTTCCAGTAGGACATTGAGTTAACATCTCATCTGCAGGATGGAGCACAAGGAGGTTAAGTGACTTGCTCAGGGTCACACAGTGAGTCAAAGTCAGTGGCAGAGGTGGGATTGAACCAGTGACCCGTCCAGTGGCAGAGGTGGGATTTGAACCGGTGACCTTCTGGTTACAAGCCCCTGGACTTTAAAGTTAACCTTTAGTTAAAAAAAAGTTATTTTATCAAGCTCCCGCTGCCACAGTGTCAATTGCTTTATTTTCATACACAAAAACTCAGTCGACACACCTGATCTGTAGAACTTGAGGTAGTTTAAATTAAGCGCAAGGGTATATATAGAAACAATGGTTAAAGGGAGAGCATCACAGTGACTAACCTGGTGAAGGAGCACGGTGTCGGGTGATTGGCTGGTGAAGGAGCACGGTGACGGGTGATTGGCTGGTGAAGGAGCACGGTAACGGGTGATTGGCTGGTGAAGGAGCACGGTGACGGGTGATTGGCTGGTGAAGGAGCACGGTGACGGGTGATTGGCTGGTGAAGGAGCACGGTGACGGGTGATTGGCTGGTGAAGGAGCACGGTGACGGGTGATTGGCTGGTGAAGGAGCACGGTGGACGGGTGATTGGCTGGTGAAGGAGCACGTGACGGGTGATTGGGAGCTTGCTGGTTTTCCAGTCTTGGCTGGGGGCTCACAGACAGTGTGGGATCCAGTGCTTTCAATGGGCCACTGTTTTCACATGTTACAACAAGACCAGCACTCATTCAAAAAAGACTATTTATTTCTTCATTTACATTAATTTATTTTTTTTAAAGGAAGACATGCAAGCACAGACACGCTGCGGCTAGCTGCCTTCCTCAGTGTGAATTTCAAATGAACAAATAACAGTCATCTGTTTTAAAAGATGTGAATTGAGTGCTGCTCTCTTTCGAGCAAGCCCTTGATTATTTCCACATCTCAAGTGCAGCTTTTTGTCTAGTTTAACATCCTCACTGATTGTATTACGGCGTGTATTTAATGTTGAACTACAGAATCATTGTCCAGTAGGACTCTGGGCAGTAGAAACAAATCCCACCTCAGCCACTGACTCATTCTTGTGACCCTGAGCAAGTCACTTAACCTCCTTGTGCTCCGCCTTTCAGGTGAGACATATTGTAAGTGACTCTGCAGCTGATGCATAGTTCACACCTAGTCTCTGTAAGTCGCCTTGGATAAAGGCATCTGCTAAATAATCTGCTAAATAAAACAAGCAGTTCTTACGTATGGCAGATTGCAAGGACTCCTTAGGGCTGTACATGCATTAACACAAGCTGAAAACATGAGGAACAGAACAACAGAGCTAACCAGGTACAATTAATCTACAATGCTTTCAAACATCTTCCTTCATGTCTCCCTGTCAGCGGGGTTAGCCTGCCTCTCTCTCCCTCCTCACACCCTGTTCTCCTCACCACCAGCCCCAAGTCCTTGTGGGGCGGGAGCAGGACGAGGAGGGGGGCCTGCACGGCAGGAAGTGACCCGGAGGACGAGGAGGATGGAGGGGCGGCCTGTGATCGGCCGTCACGGAGATTTGAGACGGACAGGCGGCACAGTCTGCGCAGCCTGTTGAAGTCTCCTCGCCGCCGAGGAGCATGCTGAGAGAGAGGAGAGGGAGAGGAGCGAACGTGTCATTCTTCGATGATGTCACCGCTCATCTGGTTGGACCAGGTATGGGCAGGTTGCTACGCCTTTGATTATTTTATTGATCACTTTATTGATTACTATTTTAATATGTATTAATGTTTGTTTCTATGTAAAGTGATTTGGGACGATTTTTGTCGTGAAAGGCGCTTATATAAATTATAAAGATTGATTGATTGATGGATGGACTGCAGCAATGGAAATAAAACTCCTATTGAAATATCCTGCCTGAATATAATGAGAGTCAATGCACAGTAAAGTAAAGGGTACTAAGTCAAATTAAACTACTGTATATCAACAGCATACTGTACTGTATTTGTATCATGTTTTATGCTTAAGTACTAGGCTTAGGTTAGGGTTAGGGTTAGGGTGGGCTAGTCGACTAAACACCCGAGGATGGAAGGTGCCCACTTGAGACCCATAGATGTAAATTTACCGCCAATCCAGACGGTTGTCATGCTGATGCGCTGGGAGGCCGACTGTGGTTGATCCCGGAGCCAGCATCGCAGCCGTTGTGTGTGCTGATGCGCTGGGGAGGCAATAAGCTGATCCCTGGAGCCAACATTACACTTCAGCCATTAACACCAGACAGAAGGATATCTACATCATCATATGGAAGGAAGCGCAAATTGATGGAGACACAGATGGATCACATTAGTTTACTGTAAAGACACGCCTTAGTTGGTGCTTATCTTGGCGAGAGCCAGTTCAAATCAGCATGAAGTTTTAACATCTACTCTCATGTAATGGAAATCAGGATGTTTAGTTGGCTGTAGGTCTCCATGTACAACAGTAGATTAATAAATTGAAATGGCAATGCAATGCAACTTTAGATTCATGAAGAAAATAGTGCATAGTTTTAGTTTGTTGAGTTTGATCACTAATAAATAATAATTTTTTAAAAAAACATGGAACTAAGACTCCTATTGCACAGCAATTAATTCCAGATTTTAATCTGAGCCTGATTTGCCACAGTGTGGCAGGTAACAAGCTCAGGTGTGTCATATTAACCTCATAAAATCAGGAATGGATCAAACTGCTGTGCAGCGGAGTCTTGTTTCCACCCCGCACCACTGCAGCCTGGGTCATTCAAATGGGGTTATCTGTAACCGAGCAGACTGGTGGCAAATTACATTTAAAACTAAGAGATATTAAATATTAGGTGTAAAAGATATTGTTCAAATTGAACGGACGGAATAGGGATGAAGATTTTGAAAAGGATCTCTTGGTTGCAGTGGACTGAAAACACAATTGAAAACCCAAATTGAATGTTCAGTTAATTCACCAAAAGTGGAATACAAGGCTAGGGGGGTTATGCTAAGATATATAATGCTCTAGCTAGACCTAGAATACTGTGTCCAGGTTTTCTTTTGTACATGCAAAATGTTTTTGGACAGATTACCTTAACAAGGAGCCAATCCTTTATTAAAGCGCAATTTTGATAAAAATAGCGTAATCTGTGCAGTCTACGCTGCACACCAGGGAGCACTTTTACCTGGTGGTAAAAAAACTGAAAGACTATAATTCACTGCTTAGCTGTTCTCTGCCCCGCCCCACAGGAAATCCCCACCAATGAGCCTTTTAGTTCTGGCTCTGCCCCGACAAGCCCTCCCTTCCTATGATGCAACAGGAGAGTTCGGTCCCAACGCCTTCCTGATGACGGATTGGGTGAGTCCTCTGACATCATCAGTTAGGCACCTTATCTTCCATGAGTTATGAAGTCGGGGGCTGTCTCTTATTGTGTAAGAGATCTTGTACGGGTGAAGGTTGGAAAGGAACGTGTTTACATTAGGTGTAGAAACAAAATGTTGTCCCTCTTCCTTAATGATAAGATCCGCTACCTTTCTCTTTGCATATCAACCCCAGAGTGTATGCTTTACAACAATCGCGACTTTGGGTGTTCAGAACTTGGTGTTTGGGTTTGCATCAAACAGCTTTGAGAATCTAGTCCTGAAGTTTTCTCACGGCATTGCACCTCAATAAAACTCATTTCTGCAATTCTGTCTTTCCTGCGGGCAGCAGCCTGCAGTGGGAGGATGAGTTTCAGAGACCAAGGAGGCAGAGCCTGATCTGATCACATCGTCCGCTTCACCGTCATCCCAGCCGAGGACCCGCCCACTCTGACCGAGACAGGGCAACTGAACTGAACCATCCCTGACCTGCAGATAATCCAGGAGCTGGTTCATCCTCCTGACCGCGGATCTCCAGGCTTGTCTCAAATTCTTTCAGAGATTGTAAAGAAGAACCAGTATTGCCCCACCAGCCGCACTGTTTAATAACACGTATTTAAACACCTGGGGAAAGAATCGGTTGCACGTCCGAGGTCATTTAACCTCAGCAGTGTCTTTTGGGATCTTACTGGCTGCAAAGCATGTCAGTCAATAGGGGAAGCCGCTGGTTGGTTACTGACTGCAAAGAAGGCCCTGAAGGGCGGGACAATTCACCCTCCAGGTGACTCAAGGAAGTGCAACCCTATCTGAAAGCAAGGCCTGCAAACAGAGATTCCTTTTTAACCCAGCGTAGCACCAGATATCATGGGTGAAACAGAAGTTGAAAACTCACTGTATCAGCATGAATTTGAGTCAAGCCTTGTGAATGGGATACCACTACGTTCAAGAGAGGAGAGATGAAAGGACTACCTACGCTTAATTGAACAGGAGAAGCTGTCTGCTAAATAACCTGGTATCCTTAAATAGATCATCTTCCTCACTCTAAATACACCCCAAAGTAGCTTCAAGGATCATTTGAATCTCTTTACATTGCCTTTACTATGATTATTATTATTATTTATTTTAGCAGACGCCTTATCCAGGGCGACTTTACAATTGTTACAAGATATCACATTATTTTACATACAATTACATTATTTTTACACATTATTTTACAATTACCCATTTATACAGTTGAGTGTTTTTACTGGAGCACCCAGGTAAAGTACCTTGCTCAAGGGTACAGCAGTGTCCCCCACCTGGGATTGAACCCATGGCCTCTGCTTACAATCATTCTAAATGTGGTTCTGTTGCCACAATATTGAGAATTTATATTCATCATTTTTTCTAAATCTACCTTCAGCTTGCCTGGCGAATCCCAATGCCACCTGACCAGCCTTCCTCAGTCCATTCAAATCATGACCTTTCAGTTAGCCCTGCCTACTCTAGATACAGGGTGAATTTGGCTCTTCAAATCCACTGCAGGACTTGGTTCCAACCAGACCTAT
Organism: Huso huso; assembly: GCA_036884735.1. Lineage (NCBI taxonomy): Eukaryota > Metazoa > Chordata > Actinopteri > Acipenseriformes > Acipenseridae > Huso > Huso huso. The sequence continues at coordinate 9,304,234 of CM072704.1, read as the reverse complement.
AGTTATGTAATTAACCTCCAACAGGGTCAATTAAATAAGGTCTGGTTGGAGGGAAGTCCTGCAGTGGAATGGATCGGAAGAGCCAAGGTTGCCTACCCCTGACCTCGACAGAGTAGGCTGTGTGGAAAGGCCACACTGTCACATGATTTGAAAGAAACGAGGAGGCGGTTTGACGCCTCCAGGTGAGCTCAAGCCTGGTAAAGCAGATTTCGTGAAAAATGTGTATTACTTCAATTTCTCTTCAAGGATCGCTGTATCCAGATCACTCTCCCCAGACGACGTAGAATAAAATATATCAAACAATATATTGCTGCAATAAGAACACCAGGGACACAGCACAGATAAAAGTAAGGAGTTTTTGTAAACACTGCAGGGGGTTCTGAACACGTTCATCTTTCACATTTTCAGCAGCCACTACAGTATGTGTTTGAAGAGGGGCATGATCTGTTCAGAGATGCCAAGAGATTTAAGGTACCAAGCGAGATGTATTGTTCTGTATTGATTCATGCATCCCAAAACCTGAGGAGTGTATATATTTTGGGGTTGGGAGGTGAGGGATTGAAAATAATAATGTCTTATTTGTCATTGTGTTTTTATCTCCTTGTGTTCAGGCTGATCGAAATTCAACACGCAGCACTTTCTATGAACCCAACATTGTGAAATAGCACAGGTCAATCCTTATAAAAGAGTCCCACAGTGAAAGCATAGCCATGTGTAACAAGGCACAGTGAAAGTATGGTAAAAGCATAGAGAAGCATTGTAAAGCACTGAGAGGTGGTAAAGCATAGAAGCATTGTAGCACTGAGAGGTCTGGTAAAGCATAGGAAGCATTGTAAAGCACAGAGAGGTCTGGTAAAGCATAGGGAAGCATTGTAAAGCACAGAGAGGTCTGGTAAAGCATAGGGAAGCATTGTAAAGCACAGAGAGGTCTGGTAAAGCCTAGGAAGCATTTGTGAAGCACTGAGAGGTGTGGTAAAGCATGTTAATAAACAAACCAGGGTAAACTATGGTAACTGTATAGTATAACCACAGGGAAAGCACTGGGGAAAACTGAAAGATACAGTGCAAGTTGTACATGTGTTTGACAAGTTGTATAAATGTTTGCTTAATAATGCCTGTGTCATGAAAAAGGAATTGAATTGATTAAAAGGGAATTGAATTGAACTGAAAACAGGAAATTACCCCAAACCTGCCTGCCATAGATATATGAAACTTAGGCTAGATGGGCCAAAGTGTCCTTGTGTTAGTAAGCATCAGCCATCTAGTGCACAGCGAGTGTATTGCCAGCACACAAACGGAAACTTGATCCAAAGTGGCAGATCACTAGATGGCTTTACCCCTACAGCAACACTGCTGACGTAGTTCAGCGTACATGTCTATCGCAGACTTAAAAGCACAGCCTTTGATGAATTGCCATGAGAAGCACTCCGAGCCACTGCAAACACAAATCATACAAATGTTAAATCTTTAACAGAGCGCCACCAGACTTTTTAAACCCATTCTCTCCTCTTATTAGCATTTCCTATGAAGATGCGGTGGTTTGATTGGAACGAGGAGTGGTGTATTGAACAGAAAGCCAGCACGCCGGCTCCAGTGTTGAGTTACTGCCATTCCTCTCAAATCTGCCTCACCCGGCTCTGAGCTCGTCACAATAAACAGCCTCCTCGTTTCATTCAAATCATGTGACAGTGTGACCTCACAACCCGCCTGTTTATATGCAGGGTAGCGGGCTAATTGAAAGGTCGTGATTTGAATGACTGAGGAAGGCTGTTCAGCCCGGCATGGGGATTCTACAGGCAAACTGAAAGGAAGATTTAGAGCGACATGATAACTCCATATAGAACCACTCTGAATGAGTGCGAGCACCATAGTAAAGGAAATGCAAAGAGATTACAATGATGCAGCATACAATGATGCATCTGTAGCGTTGGGTTTGAAATATGACATATATACTGATGATATATATGTCATAAAATAATGAAGAATAATGGAGAAAACTAATTAGCATCAGAGTACATGACAACCAGCGATCACGTTAATAAAGCTAATAAGAGGTGAGAGAATGGATTTTAAAGATGGTCAGCGCTCTTTTAAAGGGAGGGGCCAGTGATCATGTTAATAAAGCTAATAAGAGGTGAGAAATGGATTTAAAGATGGTCATGCGTTCTTTAAAGGGAGGGGTCGGTGATCATGTTAATAAAGCTAATAAGAGGTGAGAGAATGGATTTAAAGATGGTCAGCGCCCTTTAAAGGGAGGGGCCAGTGATCATGTTAATAGAGCTAATAAGAGGTGAGAGAATGGATTTTAAAGATGTCCTTTAAAGAGGGCAGTGATAATGTTAATAAAGCTAATAAGAGGTGAGAGAATGGATTTTACAGATGGTGAGCGCTCTTTTAAAGGGAGGGACCAGTGATCATGTTAATAAAGCTAATAAGAGGTGAGAGAATGGATTTTAAAGATGGTCAGCGTTCCTTTAAAGGGAGGGGTCGGTGATCATGTTAATAAAGCTAATAAGAGGTGAGAGAATGGATTTTAAAGATGGTCAGCGCTCCTTTAAAGGGAGGGACCAGCAATCGTGTTAATAAAGCTAATAAGAGGTGAGAGAATGGATTTTACAGATGGTAAGCGCTCTTTTAAAGGGAGGGACCAGCGATCATGTTAATAAAGCTAATAAGAGGCGAGAGAATGGATTTTAAAGATGGTCAGTACTCCTTTAAAGAGAGGGCCAGTGATCATGTTAATAAAGATAATAAGAGGCGAGAGAATGGATTTTAAAGATGGTCAGTACTCCTTTAAAGAGAGGGCCAGTGATCAAGTTAATAAAGCTAATAAGAGGTGAGAGAATGGATTTTAAAGATGGTCAGTACTCCTTTAAAGAGAGGGCCAGTGATCATGTTAATAAAGCTAATAAGAGGTGAGAGAATGGATTTTAAAGATGGTCAGTACTCCTTTAAAGAGAGGGCCAGTGATCATGTTAATAAAGCTAATAAGAGGTGAGAGAATGGATTTTAAAGATGCTCAGTACTCCTTTAAAGGGAGGGGCCAGTGATCATGTTAATAGAGCTAATAAGAGGCGAGAGAATTGATTTTAAAGATTGTCAGCGCTCCTTCAAAGGGAGGGACCAGCGATCGTGTTAATAAAGCTAATAAGAGGTGAGAGAATGGATTTTATATAATTTGTTAGCACTTCTCACCCATTTTTCACCCATTTAGCTACATCTGCCTCAAACGCAAAGTTTTGACAGGAACACATGTTATAACAAACATGAGTTTTTATTGACATGATCTGGTATTACAGTAGATTGCATAAAGTTCTCAGTTCCATGCCTTCCTCCAAGGAAATCTATTACACCTGCACCTAGATCATTTCACCTCCGCAGTGTCTTCTGGGTCAAAGCATGTTACTGGATGAAAGCATGGCAGTCGGTAGGGGAAGTAGCTGATTGGTTAATGACAAGCTGTTGAAGGGTTGGGGAACCCTCCATGTGACTTAAGAAATGCAACACTATCTGAAAGGCTTGCAAACTGATCACTTTAATCAGGTGAGGCACCAGATTACCCATTTGCTGAACAGTGCATCAAAATGAATGACTTCAAAAAGTGCAGAAGATAGTCAGTCAGGTGTTATTCCTGTGGGAGTCAGACGGGCTTCATTAGGAACGTGAGACCATGATTTTAAAGTTCTGCTTTAGGTTTCACCAGCTATGAATTCACAATTGCCAACATGTTAAAACAAAAGGAATTACATTGATTGTGTTTTTAAAGAGTGTTCTTGAATTTTTTCGGTTAGCCAACATTTCCAAAACATTTCCACAAAAAACAAGAAGAATAATCTGAAATTATGTTTTGATTCTTCTCATAAAAATGTGTATGTTTACTGTTAGCGAAAAGCTGTATTGTTTTAATGAAATAGTCGAACATTTTAACAAAACTGAACAAAATACTGTAAAAAAAAAATAAAAAAAAAAAATGTGAAACATTGAAAAAAAAGCATTTGGAAAAAAAATAAAATGTTACGTCTTATACTGAACTGTCTCTCTGTATTATTATTTGTTTATTTAGCAGACACCTTTATCCAAGGTGACTTACAGAGACTAGGGTGTGTGAACTATGCATCAGCTGCAGAGTCACTTACAACTACGTCTCACCCGATAGACGGAGCACAAGGAGGTTAAGTGACTTGCTCAGGGTCACACAATGAGTCAGTGGCTGAGGTGGGATTTGAACCGGGAACCTCCTGGTTACAAGCCCTTTTCTTTAACCACTGGACCACACAGCCTCCTGTATATGAAGAGCTTATTTATCAGATGTAGTCTGTGTATCTGTTTAATACATTCTGCAAGAAAAAATAGAAAAAAAAGAAAGAAAGAAAGAAAGAAAGAAAGAAAGAAAGAAAGAAAGAAAGGTATTTTTTGTATCTGTCACTTACTGCTTTAGTGGTAAACATAAAAATCGAATTCCTTAGAATCTACTGTACATCGTCTTCAGTGCACCTACTACAGAAATAAAATCAAATAAGATTAGCATTCAACGGTAGGTGAGTCAATTATTATTATTTATTTCTTAGCAGACACTCTTATCCAGGGCGACTTACAGTCGTAAACAAATACATTTCAATTGTTACAGTACAAGTAATAATACAATTAAGAGCAAGATAAATACAATGACTTTGGTTCTACCATGAACAAGTATGACAAAATATGATTCAATAACGGAGCAGATAAGAGTGTCAGTGATAGTTACATCAGGATATAATTAAATACAAAATACTACAGATTAAATAACACTTGACAGATTACAGTACTTGAAGTACAGGATTAAATGCAGTAAAATAGAGAGCAGATAAGAGCAAGTAAAGCACATTTAAGGAATGGTGATATAAGTGTCCCAGGGGAAAAACAGAGGAGTTCTACAGGTGCTGTCTGAAGAGGTAAGTCTTAAGGAGGCGCTTGAATGTGGTCAGACTGGGCAGTCCTGACATCTGTAGGAAGGTCATTCCACCACTGGCGGGGGCGTAGGGTGAGAAGGAGCGGGCTCTGGAGGCAGGGGAGCGAGGAGGTAGAGCCAGTCTTCTAGTGCAGGCGGAGCGGAGAGGTCGAGTGGGGTGTGGGAGAGATGAGGGTCTGGAGGTAGCTGGGTGCAGTCTGGTAAAGGCATATATGTAAAATGTATATAAAATAAACCAGATTACACCCAAATATAATGTGAAAGTTCTAAGGCAGGGGGTTGTGGTAGATGTTTTGTTTTGACCATTACATTTTGAGTCAGAACAGCAATACTGTACACTGTTTCAGTGGATTGCAATACCTGTTTCAACCAGAAGGGGCCGATCATCACGGGAGGTCTGTACCTACCATAGATTCCATTGAACTCTATGGAACATCCTGCAGTGGCGCCGCGAAGGAGTGTGACGCATAAATCTCACGCCAACAGCAGGAACGTAGTGCTTGTGTTTGTGAGAAGCGAGAAGGAGCACGTTTGCAAATTATTATTTTTGGCAATCCAATTAAAATAAAAACAGGTAATACTTGATTTGTCAGTCCTTCCTGCGAGTAGAAAGATTTGAGAGAACAGCAACCCTGCTTTGAAAAGGTAAGAAATCCTGAATTAAAATGAAACTTGTGTAAATGTATGTATGGGGTTCGGTTTGTTGAGTATTAACATTTTAACGGGAGAAGACGATCTATTTCTGTCGACGACACAAACAGAAATCCTAGGCTCTATCTATTACCATGTCTGTATTAAGTTATATTAATAGAATAGCCATTGTAAAGTCCTTTCAAAGAACTCTAAACCCCCACGCTTTGAAAAATAAATGAGGAATCTTTGGCCTAAAATATCAAAACATGTTTGTTCTCACTGTGCTTTATTATTTACTGTAGTTATTTTCTTCGTTCAGATAAAGTTGCATTTCGTTGTCATTTATTACAGTCTACTTCTGTACACGCAGGTCTACAACAAAGCAAACTGACAGTTCTTAAACACAGACATGATGAATGCGGGAGTGTGTGCTGTGAAGATGCAGTCGTTTCATTGTATTTGGTATCCGCTACTTTCCTTCTGTACATTGAATCCCTTTATGTTCTGGCCAGGATATTTCAGTATGATGACAAGCTGTTATATTACGTGGCTCTGACTGTAAACAGGGTTGAGGGCCAGTTTCGTCTTTCAGTTCCTTTTGAAGGACTTGGTAGTTATATTTTAGAGACATAATTGTTGTGATTGCCAATTTAATTGACTAACAAAGAGTGACTTCAGTTTAAGTAATTTGTTGCCACTGTGAGAAGCTAATCCTGCGAACTGCTGTTTTAATCAGTGATGTGTTTGAATTGTTTAAAATGGGAATTCGAATTGGGGGATGGATTTTAAAAGGAATTGACCTGAACCCTGACTAACTGCAGTAACGGTGTTGTCTCTTCTGAGTGACCCTGTGAGTGTGTGAGGCTGAACCCTGACTGTAACTCCAGTCACGGTGTTGTCTCATCTGAGGGACCCTGTGAGTGTGAGGCTGAACCCTGACTGTAACTCCAGTCACGGTGTTGTCTCATCTGAGGGACCCTGTGAGTGTGAGGCTGAACCCTGACTGTAACTCCAGTAACGGTGTTGTCTCTTCTGAAGGACCCTGTGAGTGTGAGGCTGAACCCTGACTGTAACTCCAGTAAAGGTGTTGTCTCTTCTGAAGGACCCTGTGAGTGTGAGGCTGAACCCTGACTGTAACTCCAGTAAAGGTGTTGTCTCTTCTGAAGGACCCTGTGAGTGTGAGGCTGAACCCTGACTGTAACTCCAGTCACGGTGTTGTCTCTTCTGAGGGACCCTGTGAGTGTGAGGCTGAACCCTGACTGTAACTCCAGTAACAGTGTTGTCTCTTCTGAAGGTTCCTGTGAGTGTGAGGCTGAACCCTGACTGTAACTCCAGTAACGGTGTTCTCTTCTGAGGGACCCTGTGAGTGTGAGGCTGAACCCTGACTGTAACTCCAGTAACGGTGTTCTCTTCTGAGGGACCCTGTGAGTGTGAGGCTGAACCCTGACTGTAACTCCAGTAACGGTGTTGTGTCTTCTGAAGGACCCTGTGAGCGTGAAGCCCTGTCAGGATGTCTCTGGCGGACGAGCTCTTAGCTGACCTCGAGGAAGCGCGTGATGAAGAGGAGAGAGGAGACGGGGAAGGAGGCAGCGGGCTGGGGGAGGAGAGCGGCCCTGAGCTGGAGGATATCCAGGAGGAGATGGAGACGGACTTCAGCGGAGCGGAGAGCGTCACAAGCATCGCCAAGCTGAGGCACAGCAAGGGGGTAGGACACTGCACCGCACTCAACAAAAATACATGACAATGTCACACCTGTCTTAGCAACCCTACACTGGCTTCCAGTTCGGTTCAGGATTGATTTTAAGGTCCTGTTAATAACTTATAAAACCATGAAAGCTTCAGTCCCATGTTACTTGAATGAGTTGTTGATCCCATGTGTTCCCAGATGACCACTCCGATCACAGGACGCTGGATTGCTCATTACCCAGAAGATGATTTTATTTAAATACAGGCGGTAGAGCTTCCAGCTACAGGGCTCCTAAACTTTGGAATAAACTGCTTCGTTCCATAAGGGAAGCACCAGCCATTGCCCTTTGTAAAACAAGACTAAAGACACATTTTTATAACCTAGCCTGTTAATCTTAAAAATGACTTGTCTGCACCTTTTATTCTGTTCTTTCTGTTTTATTGGATTAAATGTTTTATTCCTGTTGCCTGCTGGATTCTGATCTGAATTGACAATGTTTTTTAATTTTCACCCTATGACACGCTCTGTGAGAACTCTGTTGTGAAGGGTGCTATCATAAAGATTGACGGGTTGAATTTCCATTACAGCAGCATTGCCAAGCTGAGGCACAGCCAGGGGGTAGGACACTGCAGAGCATCACAATCACAGCAGCATTGTTTGCATGCATTGCAGTTACAATGCTGTTTTGTTCAATTACAGTTGGTTGCAATTCTGCTACAGTAATTATAATTACACTAAAATAACAAACTACACACAAACATGTTTACTCTTTATTCTAAATAACCAGGCAATAATCACGGGTGCAAATGCAGAAATATACTCTTTCACTTACTTTATCAAACAGTTGGGGTCGAATGACAAATAAATGCTTAATTGAAGTGTAATCGATCAATGATGTGGTATCATTTCAATTGCGCAGGTGTGTCGAGGTTCAGTTACATTGTAATTGCACAATTACAATTGGAATTGACCCCAGATCTGCCACCGGCGCCTTCCTGCCTCTCCACTCTTAAACTTTATCAAGCAGGACTCGCACCAGCCCTGCTGCACCCAGTCCTGGGGTTCAGAGCTCCCCTCAATGAAGTCTATTAATATTGAAATGATCAGGAGCCAGGAGTTTGAGCAGGGTTACAAACTCACACTAGCCCTGCTGTTGCTGCTGCTGCACCCAGTCCTGGGGTTCAGAGCTCCCCTCAGTGAAGTCTATTAATATTGAAATGATCAGCAGCCAGGAGTTTGAGCAGGGTTAGAAACTCACACCAGCCCTGCTGCACCCAGTACTGGGGTTCAGAGCTCCCCTCAATGAAGTCTATTAATATTGTAATGATCAGGAGCCAGGAGCTTGAGCAGGGTTACAAACTCACACTAGCCCTGCTGCTGCTGCACCCAGTCCTGGGGTTCAGAGCTCCCCTCAATGAAGTCTAGCATTATTATTATTAAAAATGATCAGGAGCCAGGAGTTTGAGCAGGGTTACAAACTCACACTAGCCCTGCTGCTGCTGCTGCTGCACCCAGTCCTGGGGTTCAGAACTCCCCTCAATGAAGTCTATTATTAATATTGAAATGATCAGGAGAAATGAGCAGGTGCCAGTTTCTCTTTGTCTGTCCACAGTTTTCAGACATCATATAGTAGTATTATTGAAATGAGCAGATGCCAGTTTCTTGACTCCCTCTTGTCTGTCCACAGTTTTCAGACATCATGGAGAAGGTTGGAGAGTATGTCGAGAAACAACGGAAAAGTTCTGAAGGTAACAAACGTTTCCGAGGTTGTCATAAAGCATGCTGATCACATGAGGAGAGCAGTGGTTAGGGCTGTGGACTCTAGACCGGAGGGTCGTGGGTTCAATCCCAGGTGGGGGACACTGCTGCTGTACCCTTGAGCAAGGTACTTTACCTAGATTGCTCCAGTAAAAACCCAACTGTATAAATGGGTAATTGTATGTAAAAATAACGTGATATCTTGTAACAATTTTAAATCGCCCTGGATAAGGGTGTCTGATAAGAAATCAATAATAATAATAATAATAATAATAATAATAATAATAATAATAATAATAATAATAATGAGGGGTACAGCAAGTGGCATAGTGGAGGTAGACACAGTCAAATAGGTTGACTGATCGCCACTTTCAGAAATATGAACCAGTCCTCTATTTGTGAGCTCTTTGTGAACATTTCATAGCACTTTGTTTGTGCACTATATGTGAGTAATATTATCTGTTGTAAATTGGAACAATCCTGTGACGTGATTGGTCAGCTTCCAGTCTCTGAGGTCGCTGTGGCTTTACTGCTCCTCCAGTCTCTGAGGTCGCTGTGGCTTTACTGCTCCTCCAGTCTCTGAGGTCGCTGTGGCTTTACTGCTCCTCCAGTCTCTGAGGTCGCTGTGGCTTTTACTGCTCCTCCAGTCTCTGAGGTCGCTGTGGCTTTACTGCTCCTCCAGTCTCTGAGGTCGCTGTGGCTTTACTGCTCCTCCAGTCTCTGAGGTCGCTGTGGCTTTACTGCTCCTCCAGTCTCTGAGGTCACTGTGGCTTTACTTCTCCTCGTGTCTCTGAGGTCGCTGTGGCTTTACTGCTCCTCCAGTCTCTGAGGTCGCTGTGGCTTTACTGCTCCTCCAGTCTCTGAGGTCGCTGTGGCTTTACTGCCTCCAGTCTTTGAGGTCGCTGTGGCTTTTACTGCCCTCCAGTCTCTGAGGTCACTGTGGCTTTACTTCTCCTCGTGTCTCTGAGGTCGCTGTGGCTTTACTGCTCCTCCAGTCTCTGAGGTCGCTGTGGCTTTACTGCTCCTCCAGTCTCTGAGGTCGCTGTGGCTTTACTGCTCCTCCAGTCTCTGAGGTCGCTGTGGCTTTACTGCTCCTCCAGTCTCTGCGCTGTGGCTTTTACTGCTCCTCCAGTCTCTGAGGTCACTTTTTATTTTCATACCTTTTCTCACAGTGAATAGACTTGTAATCTAAAGGGGAACAGTACAGCCTTCTGTAATCACATAAGACCTTTTAATAACTAATAACTAGTACTAAATTAAAATTTAAACAGCAGAACAGCCCATGCAATATGTCTGAATACTTCTGTTTTTTTTTTTAATGGTCATTTAGATCCTCAAGTAGACCATGGTGCATTCCCAAATTGTTCTTTTCTATTATTATTATTATTATTATTATTATTATTAGCATTATTATTAGCATTATTAATGTTATTAGCATTATTATTATTTTTTTGCAGACACCTTTGTCCAAGGCGACTTACAGGTGTTACAGGTGTGATAGAGAGAAAAGATGATGCTGTAAATCCCTCCCGATTAGAAAGGGCGCTGTGTCGAAGGCACCCTCCTAGATCTACCACCTCGGTGCTAGGTGGAAACCGGAAGGTGACCATATTAGGAGGGGCGTGGCTGCAAAGTGCAAGATTCCAGTGCAGTCAGCTGCGGGGCAGCCCTCTATTGGAGAAACCAGGCGACGCTTTGACTGCAGGGAGGAGTTTGCTGGGTACAAAGGGGAAGAAGCACGTCAAACCTCCCTTGCGCTGAGTTAAAGAGCTTTGATCGGCCGGAGCCAGTGTTTGTTTTTGTGATTTTTGTGTTTGTGTGTCAACAGAGAGCAGGAGGACGGGAGGTTGTAGCCAATGAGCCAGCACTTACCCCAGAGCACGCCCCTCATCGCACAGCACTTCACAGCACAGCGCACGCACCACAAACCCTGGAAAAGAAGAGTACATTTTCAAGCGGAGGACTGTGGTTATTGGAGTGTTTTTGTTGCTTTTTGTTTTGGCTGGATGTTGTTGAGTTTTTGCCCCATTACCATCGCTGGTACTGGGGCTTATTATTTATTATTATTATTATTATTACTTATTTTTCCAAGTGGATTTATTTTATGATCTTTTGTTTGTTAATTATTAAAACCTTTTTTGTTTTTGGGAGAATTCAGTCTGGACATTCACTTTCAGCACCACACCATTCACCGTGTCACAGTTGGTGTCAAAGTGGGATTTGGGATGGGCGCCGCTGCATTGGGAGCATTTTCATTGGAGGCACAGGAGCGAAGACACCAGGAGGGAATGGCGACAATGATGGAGCAGATGCATGCCATGTTCCTGGAAGCCAATCCTGACAGACGTTTATCAAGATAAGGGTGGTAAAATGTCGCTGGAGGATGATCCCGAGGCCCATTTGTAGCCTTTTGAGAGGCAGGCAACGGCAGCGCAGTGGCCTCGGGATTGGTGGGCTACCCAGTTGGGGCCCAATTTGATTGGGGAGGCCCAGGCAGCCTACCAAGCCTTAACCAATGAAGATGCCTCAACTATGATAGAGTGAGGCAGGCCATTCTCCAGCGACTGACATCACGGAGGAAACCCACCGTCGCGGTTCCGGAATACCAGCGACCCCAGGACTGCGACCCTGTGGTGGCACAACAGCTGGTGGACCATGTGACCCAGTGGCTCTGCCCTGGCACCAATAGCGCCAGGTCACCGAGCTCATTGCCATCGAGCAATTCGTGAAGGTGCTGGGGCCAGACACGAGGAACTGGGTCAGTCGCCACTGCCCCACCACGCTGGAGGCAGCGGGTCAGATTGGCTGAAGGGTTTGAGGGCGCTCTACCTGCTGCTCCAGTGGTTGCACCACCTGCTCCTGCCTCCAATAGACCGCGAGCGGCAACACCACCACCACCCCGTGTCACCCCCACTGCTCACGGACCAGCACTGCAACGTCACCCCATGGGCGGCCTCCTCCAACACAGTGGAGAGCGAGGGCGACCCCAGCGAGGTAAGAGCAGAGTACCCCTCCCGCTGCCAAACCGGCAACGGGACACGCAGGCTCCGGGGCACCCTTTTCGCCCCACATGTTACCGTGCCAGGAGGTCGGGTCACCTGGGCATGGAATTGTCCAGCGGCCATGGAGTGTGGTGTGACCTCCCATTACGCCCTGACAGCACCAGGTAAGTCCAGGGGTAATGATTGGGAGGGGCCTTGTGTTGTTAATGTACGGGTTGGTGAGGTGAGCACCCACGCATTAGTGGACTCAGGATGTGGGCAGACTTTAATTAGACGAGCTCTATTAAAGGGGGTACCTTGGTGGTCACGAGGGGTCGGTCATTTCCCGTATTCATGGGGATAACAAGGACTACCCCTCACCAAATTAGATTTGACAGTTGGATGTCATGCCTGCCCGTGGCTGTGTGGCAGAAGAAGCTGCCATATCCAGTTATTTTAGGTCCAGGATGGCGCATTTTGACAGCATGATTAATAAAACGGTAAAGCCAGTCTCCGGTAAGACCATGGGAGCAGCGGGGAAACTATTGGTAATATCTTTCCGCTGCACAATCGATTTGTTCCCCTCTCGATTTCGCCAAAAAAACTAAGAAAAAAGAGGTTGAAAAATGGAAAAGGAACATTAATGAAACAAGGCTGGGGTTTGGTGGGGGAAGCCTCAAGATCAGTCAAATGTAAGGGGGGTTGGGACCCAGTGTGACCTGCTCCAGGCAGGTTACTGAGGCCCCCAGTGCTGAAGCTACTTTAGCTCCTCCGATATCCCGGCTTGGACCTAAGCGTTGGAACAAAAGAACGATCCTTCCAGTCCACATCTGGGGGGCAGGTTCGGTCTATCGAGGGGAAGGATGTAGGGATAGCTGTCGCCATATCCCCACCACATTATTGTTGGGCATTTGCTGTATAGAGTATCCCAAGCCAGCCACGGAGCACAAGTCAGATTGTAACTGCTTCCCCAGTCTTTTCGAGGAGATCATGCGGTTGGCTTTTCTGTCCCCTGTTCGGGCCATTTAGGTATTGATAAGACTCGGGAACCAATATTGGCTCGATTTTATTGGATGGGAGTTTTTTTACTTGGTGAGGTGGCGTGTACGGAATGCCCAGAATGCCAGCAGTAGCGCTGGGGGGGTTCGCCGGCCCGCTGGTCCCACTGCCCTGATCTCAGTTCCTTTGAGCTCTATGGACATAGTGGGTCCATTGAGCCAGTCTGACTTGGATATACTATTTTGGTAGTGGTGGACTACCTCCAGATATCCAGAGGCAGTACCATTGAGATCCACTAGTGCCGCAGCCATTGCTAAAGAGTTAGTGAATATTATATCGAGAGGGATTCCAAAAGAAATCCTCACACGGAACAAACTTCATGTCACAATGTTTGAAAGAATTATACAAATTAATGCAAATTAAGTCGATCCGAACCTCTGTTTATCACCCCAGACGGACGGTTTGGTGGAACGTTTTAATCAGACCTTGAAACAGATGCTGAAAGGTTTTGTCAACCAAGAGCAAAACATTGGGCTAAACTCCTTTACCTAATGTTTGCAGTGAGAGAGGTGCCTCAGAGTTCGACGGGTTTTCTCCTTTTTGAGCTGCTGTATGGGAGGCAACCACGAGGTATCCTTGATCTTGTGAAAGAAGGTGGAGGAGCAAGCAAAACTTCTAAAACATAGTCAAATATGTAATTATGTTAAGAGACCGCTAGCATTGGTTGGTCGTTTTTAGAACTTAAAACTAGCTCAGCATTAGATTCAGTACAATAAACAAACACTGGCTCCGCCGATTCCTCAGCGCAAGGGGGAGGTTTTGATGTCTGCTTTCCTTGTACCCAGCAAACTCCTCCTGCAGTCAAAGCGCCTGGTTTCTCCAATGGAGGGCTGCCCCAGCAGCTGACTGCACTGGAATCGTCTCGAGTACTTGCAGCTCGCGCCCCTCCTAATATGGTCACCTTCGGTTTCCACCTAGCACCGAGGTGGTAGATCTAGGAGGCAGTACCTTCCCCTCACACAGGTGTTCTAATCGGGAGGGAGATTTACAAAATCACACAGGGCAAAACAAGTTACAGTACAAAACAGTATTTAAATAGTGTACTTTACACTAAGCGCAAATACTGCTCAAATTAGTAACAAGTTAGGAATAAAACAATTTGTATCTACAATGACATTATAGTAGTGCAAGGATACGGGGTTTAGAGAGACACAAGGGAGTTCCTGTATGTTTAGGTTTTTGGTGAACTCCTGATAACTGCTTTCCATTTGATTTATGTGAGCTGATTTATTTTATAAAATAATCTGGCCTCTCTGTCTCCCTCTAGTGACTGGTCCTGTTGAAGCGGACCCTGAGTACAGACTGATTGTCGATGCCAACAACCTGACTGTGGAGATTGATAACGAGCTGAGTGAGTGAGAGAGAACTGTCCCAAACCAGATTGCTAGGGGTGTGCTTCTGGTTCATTTTTATGAATGTTTAAATGCTGTGCAGGTGTCAACGTTTTTAAACTGTATCTACATGCAGACTCACACTCTTTATATTGCACTCTGATGTATACAGACAGCCCTGGTTAGGATTTTATAAGCAAATAAACCCTAAATAACGTTTTAACATTGCAAAGACTCAACTACAACGCTACAAAAAACACGTACGCATCAAAGTATATATTGAAATAAGGACTGTCACTCGATTCAAATTTTTGATCGGTTAGTTTTTAGGCATTAGTTGATTAAACCAGTAGATTCATCCGTGCATTTTTAATAAAGGTAACGGCCTTCTAGCGGCCGTCCTGCATGTAATGTAAAAATCTATAGAATCTTTAAAAAAAATCCCAATGGGAATATTGTCTTCATAAAAGCATTTTTACTGTTTTCATCTTAGTAAATGTCTCTCTTTGTGTTTGTACTGCACTATTGATGTATCTGTGCAGGCCCTGTGAGCACAAAGTGAATAAAATATACTTTTTTTAAAAAAAATTATATTAAAAAAACAAAACCAATAATTTAAAAGAAAAAAAAAAAGTTACATGTTACAGAATCTATTAAATGCACAGTTTCCAGTATATTCTTGCGTAAGAGTACTGATAAATTAAAGCCTATACATAATCTAGTTACACAGTTGCATTCCCTGAATTAAATATTTTAAAAATAAATAAATAAATTCATTTTAAAATCGTGTTATACGTATTCACAGGGATGCAAGGGTCTAAATAAATGTCGGTCGCCATCTGGAAAGTTCTGTATTATGGATGTTTGCTTTTTACTGCAGTAACTCCATCCACAGTAATTCTGAATGTTTTCATTTCAAATGGTGAAGCATTGAACTTGTGGTTTTGTGGTATGACAATTGTTTGACCAATTATTTACATACCTCTGGCAGGCTAGCTGTACCCCCCCCTCCGCTCCCCCGCCTCCAGAGCCCGCTCCTTCTCCACCCTCGCCCCTCAGTGGTGGGACAACCTACCCACGGATATCAGGACCGCTCAGTCCCTGACCACCTTCCAGCGCCTCCTCAAGACACAGCTGTTCAGACAGCATCTGTAAACCTCACCACTCTCCACTATGCTGGACTGGACGGCACCCAGCTGTACCAGTACTTGCATCAGCTTGTGCTTGCACTGAACTGCTCCATATCTTGCTGCATTCAACTCTCCTAGCTACAACTACTTACTGTGTCTTGTATTTGATTTTACTCTTGTAGGTATCCGCATTCACGTTTTCTGTATTTGCTCTTATTTGAAATCATTCTCGCCCATTTATCATCCTTACTGCGTGCTCATACAGGACTTTACTCATAAGCAAATATTTATTAAGTTTTAACTGCTCTTGGTCAAACTCGCTCTACTTATAATTTACTGTATTTATTTTTCTCTTACTTGAATTTGATCTTGTTGTATTTTCATAACTGCTCTTATCTGTATTATGATATTCTGTAATGTGATATTTTATAATGTGATAACTTGTAATGTGATATTTTGTAACAATTGTAAGTCGCCCTGGATAAGGGCGTCTGCTAAGAAATAAATAATAATAATACCACGGTTTTCTAGTCCGGTTCCTCAAAATATTTTGCCTCGTTCCTTTGTTTTAGAGACGCCATTTTATTATATATATATATATATATGAACACACAGTGCACCAGTGAACAAAACCCGCCCCTGTGTCAAAATTTCTGTTGCACCAATTAGAAAAACTACTTGGAGGCGATTGCCAGACCCCTTCCTTTTTATAATATCTGCCCTTCCTGTGGCACTAGAGCAGTTGGATACGCGACGGACTGCTGATGATAAATTAATCCATTCAAATATGCGTTTGGTGAAATTTGTCACGTGACTGATTATACGTCTAGCGTATTATTCAACGATGAACCACTTCTTTGGAGTTTAAAATTCCCATCCCCACAGATTGCCTGTCCCTGTCTCTACATATACATGCCACATGTGTAACAGAGCAGAGCTTTTTGGTTAAGAGCTCAATAAATCAAGACCAGACCCACGGCCAATAAGATCACTGTAGATTGAGAGACTGGAATGTTTCTAAACTCTGTTTCTCTTTGTTTCTCAGATATCATCCACAAGTTTGTTCGTGACAAATACTCCAAGCGCTTCCCGGAGTTAGAATCACTGGTGCCAAACTCGCTGGACTACATCAGGACTGTGCAGGTGAGACTTCCTCCTCCTTCCTCCCACCCTCACTCCTCCCTCCCACCCTCACCACACCCTCCCTCACTCCTCCCCCACCCTCCCTCCCTCCCTCCTCCCTCCTCACACCCCACCTAACCCTCCCTCCCTCACTCACTCACTCTGGGTTCAAATCCAGCTCACAAGGGCTGTATTTTTTTCTGCAGGAAAAATAGCTTATTTCACAGTCTAAAAATATGTATTTCACGATTTTAAACATTATTTATTAATGCAGAAAAAAATACATATTTATGAATGGTTTAAAAATATATATTGTGAAGAGGCTGAAGGCATTGAAGGCAGTGAATTGCTAAGATGAGATCTACAAAGGAATGTTGGCCCATGGTGGAGCTCAATTAAAGGATTTTAAATCTTGGTGCATTAGTCACATGTCTCTAACAGAGATGTAAGGTAACTTGCAGCATTTCCAGCATACACCTAATGGACACAAAATGAGAGCCCTCTATTCACCCAACTCGGCCACCCTAAAGTTTGTAAAACTTTATATTTTAAGTACAGTACAGCCACTTCCTTGTCACACTTCTAATCGCATGCCTGGCCCAGAGTGATGTTTAGTGCGGTACAATTCAGTGGTGTGACTGTGATGGTAACCACTGCGCTCTTATCAGAAGCCGGTCCCCATTGACTCCCATTCAATCCAGTGATAAGAGGAGAGTGACATTAACATTCTTGATAAGAGGAGGGCTTCAATGTATTGGTATTGCAGTGTGTTCTGCAGAGCATCTTATGTGTTTTAGTATTTGTATTAATAATGGCTTCTAAAAATGAAAATCAAACACAATCCTATATTAAATTGGAAGTATACATTGTTTGATATCCAGCATTTGTCAGTGAAATCTTTAGAAACTCAAACATCACGTCACACGAGCCACCTTATTGGACCACATTTTCAAAGCCTCAACTCCAGTCTTTTTTAATGAACTACTTTTTGAAGAAGACAAAACATCTGTTAATTTAACAAAACCAGAAAAAAAAAAAAAGTTATATATTTCAGATCACTTTAGCAGTCTGTTTATGATAATTATAACGATGTAGCTGCAAAATATGGGGAAATAGCACATCCTGCAAATTCTGTGATTTCTGAGGAGTTCCGTTATCCACAGATTTGCCTCTAGTCGTCGGTACAGATTAGTCTCCAACTCTTTGTTGTTTGTTCCCTTTCCTCAGGAGCTAGGTAATAACCTGGATAAGTGCAAGAACAACGAGAATCTGCAGCAGATCCTGACCAACGCCACCATCATGGTGGTCAGCGTGACTGCGTCCACCACGCAGGGGTGAGTGTGTGAAAGAGGCTGGACAAAACTGCCTTCCCCGGGGATAGCTGAGCTGGCCGGTCTGGGCGAGTCCTTAAAGACACTCTGATAAAACTTTAAAATCCGTGCACACAAAACTGGACATTTTCATTTAAACGCTCTGTAAAATACTACCCTGTTTAGGATTTCTCTTTTCACTGATTTACCTTTTAAACCTCGGTGATTGTAGATGACAAAGTGCTGTGAATCCATTCATTATAGAGGCCTGGAATGTGCAGTTTTAAAATGAATGTGCAAACCCCTTCACTGGCTGCTTTCCTGTCAATAACCACGTAGCTGCTTCCCTTACTGAATAACTTGCTTTCAGCCAGAAACATGATTTGACCAATGAAGTAAAGCAGTAACAGACTTCCTGGAAGGCAAGGCAAACAAACAGAGAACTTTCTCTAACCCTGTGTAGTACCAGATGTATTGAAATGATAATACGTGTTTTGCTATAATATGTATTACTTTAAAAACTCCACATTGGGGCCTGTGTGGCTCATGGAAGTGCAGAATTGGTTCGAGAGCACGGAATGATTTTGTTGGCTCTCTCTCTCTCAGTACGATGCTGGCGGAGGATGAGCTGATCCGATTGGTGGAAGCCTGTGACATGGCCCTGGAGCTCAACCAATCGAAGCACAGGATCTACGAGTATGTGGAGTCCAGGATGTCCTTCATCGCGCCCAACCTGTCAATCATTGTGGGGGCCTCATCTGCTGCCAAAATCATGGGTAACTAAACAGTGCCTGTCTGTCTGCTGTGACCAGAAAATCATGGGTAACTAAACACAGTGCCTGTCTGTCTGCTGTGACCATCGAACTGCCTGTAGTGTTTTTATCAACCCCCTGCTGGAAATGTGTATCACCAGAGGTCTCTGTGTCACACTGAGATTTACATCTATATGTTATATCTATATAATCGCCTATGCAGTAATTTCCTGCTTCATGATCGCCTGCCTGCATTCCAATGCCATATGATTTAAGGCTGTATTTGTTCACGTTTATCGTGGATTTCACGATGTCTGTGAAATGTACCCATTGCTGTGTAATATGTAGTTCCCCTTGATAATTCCCATTTCTGAAAGAAGAATGTCAGTGTACTTGGGCTGTGTTCGAAGATTCGTTCGCTAGCCAGGGATTCGAAGATAGTTTTAAATCTTCGAAGGTTCGTCAGACGGGTTCACGCACTTTTTCTTCCTGTTAACAGAAACTGTTTGACAATGTGTGAATACTACAAATCACACATTGCATGTCACTTGCATGCAAAATTCAATCTTTTGATTTATATAATGCATATTACGTAAACAAAAGTTGTTAATAAAATCCGCTACCATATTGTTATACATTATGTACAACTGGAGTAGGGTATAGTATCCAAAGCAGTGGGCTCGGACCTCTAGTGGCTGTAGAGCTTCAGTAAAATATGTCCTGAATACCTCGTGTACAAGACAGTGTAAGAGAAGTGCTAAGGTAGAATATGTTTGAAACATACAAAATATACACTAACACAAATCATATTAATTTTGAAAACTGAGCACTGTCCGTCCATCCCTCCCCGCTCCAGCTTGTGTTATCCAGAGCCAGACCTCCCCAGCCCAGCTCTCTCATGTTCACTGCTCTAAACCATGAGATCCCCAGCCCAGCTCTCTCATGTTCACTACTATAAACCACGAGCTCCCCAGCCCAGCTCTGTCATGTTCACTGCTCTAAACCATGAGCCCCCCAGCCCAGCTCTCTCATGTTCACTGCTCTAAACCATGAGCCCCCAGCCCAGCTCTCATGTTCACTGCTCTAAACCATGAGATCCCCAGCCCAGCTCTCTCATGTTCACTGCTCTGAACCATGAGCTCCCCCAACCCAGCTCTCCCCATGTTCACTGCTCTAAACCATGAGATCCCCAGCCCAGCTCTCTCATGTTCACTGCTCTAAACCATGAGATCCCCAGCCCAGCTCTGTCATGTTCACTGCTCTAAACCATGAGATCCCCAGCCCTGCTCTGTCATGTTCACTGCTCTAAACCATGAGATCCCCAGCCCAGCTCTCTCATGTTCACTGCTCTAAACCATGAGATCCCCAGCCCAGCTCTCTCATGTTCACTGCTCTAAACCATGAGCTCCCCAGCCCAGCTCTCTCATGTTCACTGCTCTAAACCATGAGCTCCCCAGCCCAGCTCTCTCATGTTCACTGCTCTAAACCATGAGCTCCCCCAGCCCAGCTCTCCCCATGTTCACTGCTCTAAACCATGAGCTCCCCCAGCCCAGCTCTCTCATGTTCACTGCTCTAAACCATGAGCTCCCCAGCCCAGCTCTCCCCATGTTCACTGCTCTAAACCATGAGCTCCCCAGCCCAGCTCTCCCATGTTCACTGCTCTAAACCATGAGCTCCCCCAGCCCAGCTTTCTCATGTTCACTGCTCTAAACCATGAGCCCCCCCAGCCATCTCTCTCATGTTCACTGCTCTAAACCATGAGCTCCCCCAGCCCAGCTCTCTCATGTTCACTGCTGTAAACCATGAGCTCCCCCAGCCCAGCTCTCTCATGTTCACTCCGCTCTCCTCCGCAGGGGTAGCAGGAGGCTTGACTAACCTGTCCAAGATGCCGGCCTGTAACCTGATGCTGCTGGGAGCCCAGAGGAGATCCCTGTCTGGGTTCAGCACCACCTCCCTGCTCCCTCACACTGGATACATCTACCACAGCGACATTGTGCAGGCACTGCCAACGGTAAGAGGCTGTCTGTCTGTCTGTCTGTCTGTCTGTCCCCTCACTCTGTCTGCATCTACCACAGTGGAACCCCTCCCCCATTTACAATGTACATGTCCTCCCAAACTCGGTACCTCTACCACAGAGAGGTTCTTCACTCCCTGCCGCTGGTAAGACTGTGTCTAGCATCTCCTGTACAGTCATTTCTGTACAGGCTGTGTGGTCCAGTGGTTAAAGAAAAGGGCTTGTAACCAGGAGGTCCCTGGTTCAAATCCCACCTCAGCCACTGACTCATTGTGTGACCCTGAGCAAGTCACTTCACCTCCTTGTGCTCCATCTTTCAGGTGAGACGTAGTTGTAAGTGACTCTGCAGCTGATGCATAGTTCACACACCCTAGTCTCTGTAAGTCGCCTTGGATAAAGGCGTCTGCTAAATAAACAAATAACATGGCTAGCGTTACCATATGACTCCATGTTCACTTGGGACAGTTCAGGTTTTTTAACTCTCGCCCCAGTGCATTCTGGTAAGTGTAATCCTGTTTCTCAAAGAAACAATTGAACGGTACCAGAATGCATTGGGGTGTGAGTTGAAAAGCATGTCCCAAGTGAACATGGAGTCCTTTGGTAACCCTAAACATGGCTGAACTTCCTTTACCAATATGGCCGCCTCCCTACTTCAGTGCGGTTCCTCAGCCAGTGATTTGATTTTGTTTTCCAGGACCTGCGTCGCAAGGCGGCTCGGCTGGTGTCTGCGAAGTGCACGCTGGCAGCGCGAGTGGACAGCTTCCACGAGAGCACTGATGGCAAGGTGAGGCTGCTTCCACACAGCTCCCAGCTGGAGATGGGCATCAGACCTGGAGGCAATTACAATTGAAATTGCAGTTACAGTGTGACTGTAGTTGAACCCTGGCACACCTGTGTCATTGTAATTATCAGGTCTGGGATAAATAGTTATAAATATTGTTGGTGAAAAGTAACTATTTGAAAATAATTAAAAACATATTGAAAAGGCCTTGTAACCAGGAGGTCCCCGGTTCAAATCCCACCTCAGCCACTGACTCATTGTGTGACCCTGAGCAAGTCACTTAACCTCCTTGTGCTCCGTCTTTCGGGTGAGACGTAGTTGTAAGTGACTCTGCAGCTGATGCATAGTTCACACACCCTAGTCTCTGTAAGTCGCCTTGGATAAAGGCATCTGCTAAATAAACAAATAATAATAATGTGGAAAGCAATTATTATTTGAAAATATTTAAATGGGAGTAAAGTAGTTGAAATATATTGAAATACTTTAAACTCTTCATAAATATATGTCACATACAGCAGCCTAATTAGTATCCTGCATTCTAAGCAGGTTAAGTCTTGTCCTTGTTAACCACTCAATTATGTTTTGGAAACTGCTCTTTCAATTAGATTTAATTTGATCAATTAATTGAAATAGTTGAGTATTTTATTTCAGTGGGTAAATGTTTGAAAACAATGAAACATCTTTAACCACTGGTTTTAATGGTCTGTTTTTTGAAGTTATTGAATTGAGCATGTTTATCATTTTCCTCGTTAGAAATCCTCCTCAACCACCATGTGGTAATTGCAAGACTTGGTACATAATTAAACATTTCAGGTAATTCGGTTTTAGTTTTTGATTATTCATTAACTATTTAGGAATAGTTAAAAAAAAAATATTCATATATCTTGCATATATTTTAAATATTTTCAAATAGTATTTGTTCTGCAAAAAAATTAAATATTTTCAAATAATATTTGACTTTGTGCAACTGTGTGACCCCATTGGTGTTGACTGGGCTGATTTACCATTGAGTGAAACGAGTAAAGAAACGGCTGCTTGGGTTTGTGATGATCGCTGCTTTTCCTGGACTCTGGAGAACAGCGATCCACACAAACCCAAGCAGCTGCTAATTCACTCTGAATGGTAATCAGCCCGATCAACACCAACAACCCTCACCTGTGGAGAGACTGATCTGAGTAATCGGTTTGAGCAGCACTCCTTTCTGTTAGTTGCGTAGGTCCCACATGTGCCGTTTTGAAAAGCGCATGTTACAGCACACTTCTATTACTTTAAAGAAAGTTTCAGTTTTCTTTGCCTTTCAGATGAAATGTGCACTTCCTGGGTGCATGTTACTGGCTGAGAGCATGTCAGTCGATAAGGGAAGCAGCTGGTTGGTTTGTGACAGACAAGAAGCCATTGAAGGGGTGGGGACAGTTTCACCCTCCCAACAGTATCTCAAAGCATTTGTATAAAACAGACTTCTTTAACCAAGTCAGCTACCAGATACTGTGTTTTAAAATAAAAATACATGTTTGCCGTGACATGTTTCTTTCAAAACTGGACATTTAGAGAGAAGTAATGGATTTGCAGACCAGGTGAAATTTGAGTCTCTGAGCTCTGTGTTGTCTCGCTGTCCTGTCTCTGCTAGTTAAGCTCTGTGTTGAGTCTCGCTGTCCTGTCTCTGCTAGGTGGGCTATGACCTGAAGGAGGAGATCGAGAGTTTGATGTCCTGTCTCTGCTAGTTAAGCAGGTGAAGTGTTGTCCCCTGTCCTGGCAGAGAAGTTAAGCTCTGTGGTCAGTCTCACCGCCCCCCTGTCTCAGACCGGTGGGCTATGACCTGAAGGAGGAGATCGAGAGGAAGTTTGATAAGTGGCAGGAGCCCCCGCCAGTCAAGCAGGTGAAGCCTCTTCCAGATCTCCTCTCCTCCTCTCAGGGGCAGAGAAAGAAGGAGAGGGGGTCCGACTGAGGTCAGGAAGCAAGCCAACCCCATGACCGGGGGTCAATTATAATTGTTACTGTGTTAATCTGTCTGTGTGTCTGTCTGAGATCAGTAGCTCTGCACTGCTAGCGGAGGAAATGGTTTCAACCGTGATCTCCTCTCCTCCTCTCAGGTATCGAAAGATGAAGGAGCGCTTGGGTCTGACTGAGATCAGTCTGTCTGTCCAACCGTCTGTCGTCTGTCTGTCTGAGGTCAGTCTGTCTGTCTGTCTGTCTGTCTGTCTGTCTGGGATCAGGATAGCTAAACGCCTGTCTTTTATAGCGCACCCCTCATATCCAGACTGCCTTATTTTGAGATACGGACGCAGTCATTTCAATCATTGTGTGAGAAATGCAGCGTTACCCTGAGGTGGTAATAGTTTGCATTAACGCTTTCCGACTTGATGGATCACCGAGTTCCAAAAGAGGGCTGTTCTAGATTATAGATGTAATAATAAAAAAAAATGATTGGGTGTAGATCGTGTCTTTCCACTTGTCAAACAAAAAATGTGTTTCCACAAGTACTGAATCGATTAGAAAACAATTTTAATAGCCTTATTCTTTACAATTGATGTCACATCAAATACAAATAAAATTGTCATTAAAAATGAGCAGATGGCAGGAATTTGAACTCTTAACTGATCACACGTAGCTTTTTAAAGCATTAATTAGCACTCCCTTAAACCTGGCCATCCTGTGTGCTTCTGTCTTTGTAAGTTTGGTAAAGCCTCTCTCATGTTGTACATTGTTAGTGGTATAGTGGCATGTCTGTCTGTGCAGGAAGTTTGCTAAAGCCTCTCTGTTGTACATTGTTAGTGGTATTGGCTGTCTGTCTGTCTAATGCCTCTCTGTTGTACATTTGCTAAAGCCTCTCTTTGTTGTTGATAGAGGCATGTCTGTGTGCAGTAAGTTTATAACCTCGCTCTCTCTCTCTCTCTCTCTCTCTCTCTCTCTCTCTCTCTCTCTCTCTCTGCAGATTGAAGAGGATGCCTACCAAGAGGATCTGGGCTTCAGTCTGGGTCAGCTGGGCAAGTCGGGGAGCGGACGAGTCAGACAGGCTCAGGTCAACGAGGTCACCAAGGCCAGGATCTCCAAATCACTGCAGGTAACCCCAGAGACTGACCAGTCCCTCCTGAACCCCATCATACCACTGACACCTGATCCAAACCCACTGTCAAATGTCAAGGCCAGGACCTCTAAAGAACTTCAGGAGCTGAGCCCCAGTAGTACTGAACCCTAATCATACAATCGCACTGTACACTCACTGAATCCCAGTCGTACGATCGCACTGTACCAGAGGGAGTGGCCCTGGTGCTCCCGCAGGGTTAGGGAGGCACCAGGACCGACTCATCATCGCTGCTACAGTGAACCCTGCTGATCAGTCACCCAGTGAGCTCAGAGCGTCCTCCAGAGGCTGGTAGCTCGCTAACATCCGCTCTCGAGTTCCTGGGTGTAGAAGAGGAAGCTGGCTCGGTCGTCGGAGGACGCCCGCTGAACCTTCAGTTCTCCTGCACTGTGCGGGGAATCACTGCATGAGGGAACATAATTGGACGTTCTAAACTGGGGAGCGAATCGGGGGTAAAATAATTGGGCACTCCTAAACTTAATTAAAAATCATTTAACCCTTTGCGGTCCATTGTCGGACTGGGTCCGACATTGCAATTATTCCTCACAGGTCCTTTGTCGGACTGGGTCCGACATCATTACAGCAACGCAATAAACGGGTTTCTAGTCGTTTTTTCTCCGGAAAAAGCCGAGAAAACCATTCAATTGCCGAGTGGGAGCGACAGGAGCCGAGACAAGTCGAAAAAAAAAAAAAAAAAACCAAAAAGGCGTATCTCATGAATAGTCATACATGGTATCAGGTATCAGATAACGGGGCGGTCATAGTAAACAAGCTGGCTGACTGAATCAGCGCACAGAAAACACGGACATTTGCAGAGCTTTTTTGAGATGTTATAGTAATAAAATAATGACTTGGATCGCATTATTGAGGAGTTTGGTGATAAAACAGGTGATCAGGAGATGATTGATCGGTATGTACGACTATTATTATTATTATTATTATTATTTCTTTAGCATAGGTGAAAGCTATAGCAAACGAAAGGGTGGGGCGGGGCTGAGATGCCTAGTGAGTGCTTTGTTGATATGCAGGGCCATTTAAACCCGTTTGACTGTGGAAAAAAATACTTTTAAACAGCGCATCTAAAATTAACTGCGAGTGTGAAAATAAATTAGACCTGACGCGTGATTTATAAATGGACCGCAAAGGGTTAACTTTGCATTGGTGCTGCAAAATGCTTGGGTAAAACTTTGTTTCTCTTGTGTGTTGATGGTGATCTCCGTGTCAGATGGGCATTGATAGTATCGTGTCTCTTCCTGTCTCTCTCAGCGCACGTTGCAGAAGCAGAGCATGGTGTACGGAGGCAAGTCCACAGTGAGAGACCGATCTTCTGGGACCAGCTCCAGTGTGGCCTTCACCCCCCTACAGGTCAGACTGAGGAACAGTGAGGGTCCAAGTCGAACCTCCGATGTGCTTTTACACCTCCTTCACTCTGCTTTCTGTTTCTTCACCAGTTCTCTATCAAATTGCATGTTCTCCCCTGTTCCTGAATGAACCCTTTTTTCTCTCCTCCCGATTGGTCTACAGGGTCTGGAGATCGTTAACCCTCAAGCTGCTGAGAAGAAGGTTGCTGAAGCCAACCAGAAGTACTTCTCAAACATGGCCGAGTTCCTAAAGGTGAAGCGAGAAGCTGACAGCAAACCCTGAGACTACAGCTCCCAGAGTGCACTGCTCCACCCGGACTACCGCTCCCTCGCCAGCCCCACAACCGAGAGTCCCGTTCAGATACATAAGTTCACACATGCTCCGGACTACAGTTCCCAGAAGCCATTGCACAGTTTGGGGGGAAAACAGAATATTTGCTGTGGGTCACAAAAGAAGTTGACACACAGCCCATAATCCTTTTCGTTACATTCTGCAGTTCCCAGAAGCCATTGTTTAGTATGGGATACAAATAGACTGCGTTTTCACCACTGCGAATAAGATGATAAAATCCATTTCAGTACCGTTCTCTCTGCTTCTCCTCATCGCTGATATGTGAACTTCTGTGTTTCACGTGTCTGTGGCAGGAAAGCACTTTAACACACATTTATCAAACTGTAAGAACAGTATTTAAATAACTGCCATCAGAACTACTCATGGTAGTTCCAGCGTCATGAAAATAATGAAGCTGCATCGTCTTAAGTTATTCAAAGTAGAAAATCTATTGGGAAACAAAATTCAGATCCACATTGTAGGGGATTTTTTTTTTTTTTTTTTTTTTTATGTTTTAATTCTCATGGTTCATAGTCAGTAACCTTTATTATTCAAACTGGCAATTAACCTGTTTTATATATTATTTGGATAGTGCAAACAAACCCATGATATTAGTCCCCTGAGTTTCAATCTCCATAGTTTTATATATTATACAGCAACACCAAACACTGCTTTGAACAATCTGCATAGTTTTATATATTATACAGATACCGCCTCCACAGGTCCCCACTGCTGTCGAAAAGGCTATATTATACAGAAACAAACTGCTTGGTTTGTGTGGATGAGTTTTCTTCATAGTTTTATAAAAGCTACATCATCACCAAACCCATTCAGACTGTTTCTCCAGTTTTCAATTCTGAATGGTGAATCCGCTTTCACCAAACACCATTCAGACAGTCCCCTGAGTTTCTGTGGCATAGTTTTATATCCAAATAAACACGATTCAGACAGTCCCCGAGTTTCTGCAAAGTTTTATATTTCAACACCAAACACGATTCAGACAGTCTCTGAGTTTCATCTCCATAGTTTTATTTTATAAGCAACACTAAACACGATTCAGACAGTCCCCTGAGTTTCAATTTCATAGTTTTAATATTATACAGCAATCAAAACACGATTCTTGACAGTTTTACTGTTTTATATATTATACAGGAACACTGGGGTCCCCTGGGTTTCAATTTATAGTTTTA
This sequence comes from Huso huso, assembly GCA_036884735.1. Taxonomy (NCBI): domain Eukaryota; kingdom Metazoa; phylum Chordata; class Actinopteri; order Acipenseriformes; family Acipenseridae; genus Huso; species Huso huso. Next base: position 9,276,764 of record CM072704.1, on the reverse strand, counting down.
TATATTATAGAAGAGCACCGCGAGATAGCGGAGGTGTTCTGAGGATTCAGGTTTTACTGTTTTGGAGGGTTTTACAGCAACACCAAACAAACCTTACAGAATTTCTTCACTTTTATCCTGAGATCAAACACGATTCAGACATCTGGGTTTCAATTGTTTTATATATAAGCAACACCAAACACGTTCCTGTATTTAATCTCCATAGTTTTAAATATTATACAGCAACAAAACTTATTTTTTTTAATAAATAACCATAGTTTTCCTATTATACAGCAACACCAAACACGATTCAGTGTGTGAGTTTTTTTTAATTTTATTTTTATGTTTTAATTCAGACAGTCCCTGAGTTTCAATCTCTGGTATATATTATACAGGAACAATACGATTCATACAGTTTAAATCTCCATAGTGTTATATATTATACAGCAACACCAAACACGATTCAGACAGTCCCACTGAGTTTCAATCTCCATAGTTTTATATATTATCTAGAGTACCAAACATGATTCAAACTGACCCCTAAGTTTCAATAGCTGTAATTGTATATATTGTACAGTGAAAACAGACATGATTCCTTAAGTGCTGTGTGCTCACTCAACCTGTCCTGAGAATGCATTACTACCCATTCTCCACACTGAGACATGAATGAACCTGTTTGCAGAGGGAGGGGAGGGCAGTCACTGGAACAGCACAGTGCATTACTACCCGTTCTCCACACTGAGACCTAAATGAACCTGTTTGCAGAGGGAGGGGAGGGCAGTCACTGGAACAGCACAGTGCATTACTACCCATTCTCAACACTGAGACATGAATGAACCTGCTTGCAGAGGGAGGGGAGGGCAGTCACTGGAACAGCACAGTGCATTACTACCCATTCTCCACACTGAGACATGAATGAACCTGCTTGCAGAGGGAGGGGAGGGCAGTCACTGGAACAGCACAGTGCATTACTACCCATTCTCAACACTGAGACATGAATGAACCTGCTTGCAGAGGGAGGGGAGGGCAGTCACTGGAACAGCACAGTGCTTTACTACCCATTCTCAACACTGAGACATGAATGAACCTGCTTGCAGAGGGAGGGGAGGGTAGTCACTGGAACAGCACAGTGCATTACTACCCATTCTCAACACTGAGACATGAATGAACCTGCTTGCAGAGGGAGGGGAGGGCAGTCACTGGAACAGCACAGTGCATTACTACCCATTCTCAACACTGAGACATGAATGAACCTGCTTGCAGAGGGAGGGGAGGGCAGTCACTGGAACAGCACAGTGCATTACTACCCATTCTCAACACTGAGACATGAATGAACCTGCTTGCAGAGGGAGGGGAGGGCAGTCACTGGAACAGCACAGTGCATTACTACCCATTCTCAACACTGAGACATGAATGAACCTGCTTGCAGAGGGAGGGGAGGGCAGTCACTGGAACAGCACAGTGCATTACTACCCATTCTCAACACTGAGACATGAATGAACCTGCTTGCAGAGGGAGGGGAGGGCAATCACTGGAACAGCACAGTGCACTACCCATTCTCAACACTGAGACATGAATGAACCTGCTTTCAGGGAGGGAGGGCAGTCACTGGAACAGCACAGTGCTTTACTACCCATTCTCAACACTGAGACATGAATGAACCTTGCAGAGGGACAGGGCCACTGGAACAGCACAGTGCTTTATGGAGAACACTGAGACATGAATGAACCTGCTTGCAGAGGGAGGGGCAGTCACTGGAACAGATGCAACTGGTTTTACAATTCTCAACACTGTCCCCCATATAGACAGGACAGTCCCGATTAACATTGGAAGTCCCAGTCCGTTATCCTGGGGTTCAAAATTCCCACGGTTAGAAACAGCCCTGGAAATTCTTCAGAGCTCTAGGGCGTTCGCTCTCAAATTCATAGTGGTTTTTTTTTTTTTTGCAGAGGGGGGAGGGGGGCGAGTCATATCGGAGAAGCGTATTGTTCCCTAATCACTGCTGCAATATGATTTGATGTGTACGATTTAGAGTAAAATGTGGGAGCCAATGGAACGTGAGGAAATTCAGTTAGCTCCCCCCCCCCCCCCACCCTTGCTGGTGTGTGGTTAGCATTAATCTTGACCTCCTAAACCTACAAAAATACAGGACCTCCAAACAGAAGAGGTTGTTGATAAAAATGTAAACTCTCTCTAACAATCTTATATTCATCCAATAGGAAATATTGATAATACTACTATTACAGAATTGACAACCAGTTAATATTGTGTGTCTATTGCAGTGATTCTGTATCCTGATTTACGGCTCTGATATTCAGTGTCCTGAGAAGGCATATCGAAATCCCAGGAGACGCCTTCCTCAAAACCTGGGCGATCCAGGGAAGGCAGGGACAGGTGCCAACCCGACTTTGTACCCCAGCAATGATTCGTGCTGTGGGGATATTCAGACGTCATTTTATAAAATTGGGGGGCACATTCCTTATTTACACTCATCCTTTTTGGCCATACCTTGAGAACGACACATCAAATTACGATGAAACTTGGTACAGAAACAAACTCCTATTTCCACGTAATTATCGCCCACTGGGCATAAAATAGCCTCCAAAGGGGGTATAGTGGAGGCGGTCTTATGTCCGTCTGTCACATGTTTCCATATATCTGGGACCGCTTATCCCATTGTTGTGAAACTTAGTAGTTTGTAGTTTTCCACATGCTTAATGAAAAACGGAAAATGTGACATTTCGAAATCTAACATGAAATACTACTGTACTACTATTATGGCTTCTGGTAGACTTTTGTTATTATTTTATTTCTTAGCAGACGTCCTTATCCAGAGCGACTTACAATTGTTACAAGATATCACATTATTTTTACATACAATTCCCCATTTATACAGTTGGGTTTTTACTGGAGCAATCTAGGTAAAGTACCTTGCTCAAGGGTACAGCAGCAGTGTCCCCCACCTGGGATTGAACCCACGACCCTCCGGTCAAGAGTCCAGAGCCCTGACCACTACTCCACACTGCTGCCCTGGTATTAACATTAGGAGTTATTGAGAATATCAGGTTATCTGTATAGTGTTAGCAGTCTAAACGGGAGCAGTGATAATGTCGCTGGTACTAATTAGAACATTAATTTTAAAACAGTGATTAGCACTCTTTTAAAGGAGGCAGATAGATAAATAATCAATAAATGCAGACATTTTAGTCGAATATCAACGTATTTATTATTATTCAGTATATATTAGCAAGCATAACATATTCTGTTAAATGACCCTGTCTGGTCTTTCCCCGGTTCCGCCTTCTTTTTGACGTCACTAGGATTCGCTCTATCTCTTCTAACGGGGACCGGGTTTTCAATTATTGAATGACAGGAGAGTTATTCAATCAGAACACGGAATTTCTGAGCGGGTCTGTGTGTGACGTCGATCTTCACGAATCATGACGAACTGCAGGCTGAATCATCCTGCTGACGGACAACGCTGTAAGCCAATCCCCTGGCACGGGAGTGCTTTTGTAGCCAATGCGAGAGGGGAGGGGCGGGCCGCCGGAGATCCGTGATGCGGGGGTTCCTGGCGGCCATCTTGGATCTGCAGGCTGTTGTTTGGAAGAGAAAAAAATTAAAATTAAAATAATTAATTAAAGCAGAATACAGGAAAATAGAGGAGAAAACACTATAAACTCGGGTAGGAGGTCTTTAAATATGCTTTTACACTGTATGAACCGGGTGAAATGTATGGGTTTGGTACAGAAAAGCGATTTTTTTGAAAGCGATTTTTATTTTCCCCTGAAAAAGGCCCTTTTTGTGAGCCTGCATTGCAGCAAGTGACCGTTTCGCTGATTCCTTTTAATTTGCGGCGGTTAAGCAACCGTTCAAACGTAAGCAAGTATTATTGTAATTAAAAAATGTATCATTTTGTACCAAGGGATGTTTTGGCACGTTGCTTTGATTAAAAACACACACAGACACACACACACATACAAATATCGGGCAAATACATTCTCGTGTGTGTGTGTTGATTGTTCCGCACATCGATTTTTAGAGTCTGGGATGGGAACGCTAATGTGTATATGTCTTAAATGCAAAAAGGTGTTTTATTTATTTTTATTATTATTATTATTTTTTTTTTATAATTTCCCTATTTGTGTCCCTGTCGCCTTTCAATTTGGATGCATATAGACGTAAACAAGAGAGGGGTCTGCAAATGATGCCAAATGTACCTGTGCTGGTGCAAAGTTAGTTTTAAGTGGTGGAGCACAACGGCTTACACTGACCGTTTGATCTGGTTAGTAAAACAGGCTACATTTTACTTTTAACCTCGATCTTTAATATATCGTTTAGATTCACATTGACCTAAACTCTGTTGTAATATGTTGGATTAAGTGTTGCATTTTTTATTTAACATTATGGCTTCTTTCTGCAGAACTTAAATTTGTATTAAGTCTAACACGGTACTAATTGGTGATGTGTCGTACTATGTTCTGCGGTCCGTTTTAACGCAGTCCTTTCTCGGTTTCAAAGGAAGCGTGACTCGAAGTTGTAGTTTGGTATGTTTGGTTTACTTGCGTGCAGTTTATTCTCGTTTCAGTGAGGGCACCATCAAAATGACCGCTTTTGAAATTAATTTGAAACTATGGTCATGCCCATTTCAGCGATGGAAATAAGACTCCTACTGCATAGCAGCTTGATCCATTCCTGGTTTCACCGAATTTAATAAGACGCACCTGAGCTTGTTACCTGTACACACTGACTAATCAAGCTTGTAGTAAAACCTGGAATGGATGAAACTGCTATGGAATAAGTGGCACTGGAACCATTTTTAAAGTGGGGGTGCTGAAAGCCATTGAACAAAACTGTAACCCCTGTATATGATGGAAGCCATGCAAAGCCAAGTGGGACCCCTAGTTCCAGCGCCCTTGTATGGAATACGTCTTCTTTCCGGCCTTGCCATTAGTTACCAACGTTATTATCGGTGGACTGATGTTTTAAATGGAAGCAAATTAAATCGGGTGGGGTTTAGCTTGAGATTCTTAAATCATTTAAGCCCCCCCTCCCTTTTGAAAGCTGTTTTGTTCCCTGAGCTGTAACAGCTTGTATTTCTAACCTAGTATGATCCTGCTGCAGGCAGGAGCAGGTCTGTTCTGTTTGACACGCACCTGCAGTGGCAGAGGTCTTACGAAGGTGAAAGCAAGTGTCCTTGTACAGCTGAAATCACACTGGAGTACTGCTTACAAACCGGACAGTCAACAAGGTCTGCTTTTTATGATGCACAGAAGCATAGAGTAAACTGACACCAGGGAATTGTGTGTACAATTGTGGAGCTTTGATTTAGGTTTTAGTTTTCTAGTCCTCGTTGTTGTAGCTATAATATCTTTAACTATTGCTTACGATTTTGTGTTAACATGCCTTGCGTAAAAAAAATGACTAGCAGTCGAATAACTGGAATAAAAGTAGGTGACTCCTTCCTTTCTTTTCTGTGCATTCGTTAGTAAAAATAATTATAGTCTAGTTGCAATAAATATATTGGAGGCTCTGGGAATCCTTTCCCCTCAAGAACACGTTGCAAAGAATCCACAAGACAATACAATATTTTAATTATAGGCTTCCCTTATGACATCACCCTTTTTTTCTTAACTGATCAGAAAAGCCAATTACATACTGGTGCAAGTTTTACAAGCCTCCTGTCAACCAGTAATATAATTGATCACGTGGGGATTAGACATGCTGTGTCTGAATGTGTAAGTCCGATGTGCTTTGTCATGGCAGATGATCTGTCTTTGTAATCCCTGTTGGATGTTTTGTTGTGCTGTAATTCTTTGCAAGTCGCCCTGGGCTGTTAAATAAATAAGTAATAATGCTTATCAGCATATACAAGCTGCACGCACCCATCGCACACAAGCTAGAGAAGGGCTTCTCTCATTGTGGTGGCTGGCACAGTGGAGAGCGGCAGTGGTAGGATGTTCCTTCACGTCTGTTTCCATGTATTTTACTTGCATGTTGGCTTGTGCAGCATTCTTTCAAGTCAGAGGTCTGTGTTGGCAATGACTGGGGTGCTGCCGGAGACCTGTTTGAAAGGTTATAGCACCTGTAGCAGTCTGTCGTTATTGTGTGTATACATTTGTGTCGCTGCCTTCTCGTTGCAGCGCAACATCTTGCACTGGTCGCTCACAGTCCTGCTCGGGGACGTGGGCTTCCGTGTGAAACTTCAACATGCTGTGAATGTTCATGACCATTCAGCCATGCGAAGAAGCCCTCCATTCGAGTGCTCTTACTATTTTCTGAAGCACCGCAGTGTTAATGTGTGCAGGTCATTCAATGCATATGAAGAAGACTAATAACTATTGTATGAATAACCTTGCACCGCAGAAGCACTACAGCTGACCTCTATCTGACAAGCATATCTCTAACATTCCTAAACATTCAGTGAAAATGCCTGTGGGGGGTGGTCTTTTCAGCTCTAAACTAGTGGCATCCCTAGTCTTATTTGCTTCAAAAGAAAATGTTTCCTTTCCAAATTGGTTGTTCAGATTCCATTTTAGTATATGTACAGTTGACCCTGTCTCTCTTGTGGTGTAAGAGCTTCTATAGGTGAACAAGAGGACTGCAAAGCTTGATTTTGTCACCTAAAGTGTGACAAGGCGACTCTCCAATACCATGAGAGACCGGATCAACTGTACATATAGACTTACTATGAACCATGTTTTAATTCAAGAAAAGATCGCAGTGCAAAGCGCTGTCTTTACAGTGTGTCGGCTGGAACTCTACCCTGCACAAGTTTCAGTTCAGAAATCTGCCGTTATGATTGGCTGCGGGTGGCGTCCTGATTTGCAGTCGGTTGTGAAGTATGCATTTCCGAGTTAACTTGCTTTTTTTTTTTTTTTTGTCTCCTGCCCAGCTGCGTTCAGTGTGTCTGAAGGTATGAAGAAATTCTCCTAGTGCGAGCGTCATGGCCGATAAGAGGAAACTGCAAGGTCAGTCTCGTCTCAAGTTTTGACTGTAACGCACCACCCACACCTTCAAACACTGATCCAGGCTTCAAAAGCTTAAACCTTAAAGCTATTTTAATAAATCCACCAATACTTCACATCTATTAAGCAGTACATGTACTCCCATTGCCAGTGTGCATTAAAACATTGAGTATGTGATGTGCTTATGTTGGTGCCAGTATGGTAGCCAATGTCCGTGTGTTACCTCTGGATTCGCATTGGACAACTCACGTCAATTAAATATTTTAGTTACGTTTTCCTGATTTCAAAGTTTAAAGCTACACAAGAAATTTAAAATGGTACCATCTGATATTAAGATTTGTTGGAGTAAAGGGAGGATGGAAGGAGAGAGATGTTGGGGGAGTTTATTGGATTTTGTGTAGAGGGTAAATGCTTTTGACAATGGTAACAGTGATGTTACTTAACAAGCATGTTTCAGATTGAAATGACTTCAGTTTTAAAGATAAAGAAATATTGGTTCTTTGGATAAAAATCCTAATGTTTATTTAGAAAAATAAAATGTTGATCGATTTTATTGTCGATTTTTAAATTCGTATTTGATAATGGATTAAGAACTAGGTTGTCAATTGCACCATGTCATATAATGTGGCAGTAAATACTTTGCATCAAACGTGGCTGATCTGAGTGGCGTTGCTGTAGTGTGTTCTCTTGGGATACTCTAGCAGTGCTGGAGAGGTCGAGACCTGGCTCTCATGCCCTCATGCAGTGATTAACCCCCCTGTGCCTGTTCTTATCAGGTGAAATAGATCGGTGTCTGAAGAAGGTTACAGAAGGTGTTGAACAATTTGAAGATATTTGGCAGAAGGTAAGAAACATGAACTGCTTTCTCTCAAGGCTTGCCCCCCACCCTGTTGAGCTGTTTAACCCTTTAAGGGCTGTGACCGTGTAAGCACGATCACGCTGAAGTGTCGTTCTGGGCCCGTGATCGTGAAAACACGATAAACGCACTTCGTTCCTTTGACTTGCTGGGACACCATACTTTGCAGTACAGCTTGTTAACGCATGTCATCGCATAGGGGAGGGATTGGATTTCACTTCCTGCCTGCTTTTTTTTTTTTTCCTTGTCACTTAAACATTCTCAGCAGCTCGCAGAAACAAAACATAACTCAAACTTGTTTATGGCTAAAAAAACAAACAAAACTGTAAATCTGTGTTTGAATTAGTTCAAATCAACAGTACGAAGGTCACTCTTGAAATCAGGACTTAAAGGATGTGTTGCAGTAAGAATACCTCTGTTAAGAAAGGGGAACCAGACTAAAAGGCTAAAATCTGCACAAGAACACAGAAATTGGACTATGGAACAATGGTCAAAGGTGCTTTGGACTGTTGATGGATGGACAACGACACCTGTGCCTTCTGCCAATTCTGTTGTCAATTCAATGCTTGTCATCTTTCTATTCCTTAAGGATATTATCTTCAAGTATTGCTCATCCTTGTTAGACAGCTTTTCGGGTCTTCCAGTCCTGGGTTTGTCAATTACAGATGATGTTTCTCTGTGCTTGTTGATTATGCTTTGGATACCACTTCTTGAAAATCGAGTGATGCGAGCTATTTCACTCACAATGTTTTTCCTTCTTTATGCAAGTCAAGGTTGTTATAATAGTAGGAAACACTAGTGGAGGCTTTGAGTAAATTGTTGATGCTCATAATGCACCAGAGTAGAAAAATGCAACATGTCTAAGACTTTTGCACAGGAGTGTATGTTTTGACAACACTTATAAATATCAAGAAACGAGTGGATATAAGCAGATATTTCATGTATTAAATCAATCAGGTACGTTTTTTTTTTCCTTTCTTACTGTTAATGGAACTAACCATTTTATTTATAAATATTTATTTTGAGTAAATAATCGAGTAGTGTCCATGTATTGCTTCAAGACCCTGAGAATAAACATATTATGTTATTGCAATCACTCAGGTGAAACGATGTCTTGTAATTTGCCCAAACATCATTATTTTTCAAAAACAAAGCTTTCAGGAAGTATTGCAAGATCCCTCGGGTCATAAAATAACACGTTTTTATACATGCATCTCGAAGCACAATTTAAAAAAAATACTTTAATTATTTAAAAAAAAAAAAATCCATTAGTATGGTTTCTGAAAAAAATGACACCAATTCCAAGATGCTACTGTAAAAAAACTACAGCCAGAAGAACTGTGGTCCTGGGGGGAGCATCCCTCTGAAAAACACTTGATCCCTTTAACAGTTAAATTCTGATTCTGAGGTCTAAATCTGCGTACAGATTCTCTCACGTGACCCACGGCTGCTTGGTGTGCTGGGGGGAGTCTTGCGCTCAGGGGAATGCAGGCTTGTGTCCTGGCTGTGTGGAATTGCAGATCTTGGCTGGGGATTACACAGGGAGCATTGGTGTGGACTAGGGAGGCAAAAGCCTCGTGGATGGATTTCAGTTTTAAAACATCTGGTACAGGGGTCCCCAAGTGGCTCCCCAGGTGAAAGCACGCCTGCGTGGTGTCCAGGGCGAGTGGTCGGGGGATCCGGGTTCACGTCCTGGCTGTGTGACGTCGCCTGTCTTCGCTGGGGGTTCGGGAGGGAGCGTCGCATTGGCTTCAGCAGCTGACCCTACTGGCCAGGCGCCCGGGGAGCTCAAGCGGACGCCTGCAGAGCTGGCCTTTGTCCTCCAGAGGCCGGTACCTCGCCGACATCGGCTCTCAAGCTCCCAGGGGTAAAAAGGAAACTGGCTTGGGGATCGGAGGACACCCACTGACCTTCAGTTCTCCTGAGCTGGTGTAAGGAGTTTCTGTGATGAGGTCAGTCTAAACTGGGGAGAAACTTGGGCAGACTTCATTTATTTCTCTCTGTCGCTCTCTCTCTCTAGCTCCACAACGCGGCGAATGCGAATCAGAAAGAAAAGTATGAGGCCGATCTCAAAAAGGAAATTAAAAAATTACAGGTGAGGAATAAAAACAAAACTAAGCAGTAACAGACATTCACGGATTCATTTGTACTGTGAGACTGGGGATGGTTGAACTGGACAGGCTTCTAGTTTGTAGTGGTTAATATTATTGAGGAGACAATAGCAGGGATGGTAATAAGACTCCCATTGCATAGCAGTTTGTCCCATTCCTGGTTTCCTTAATAGTTTGACACCCCTGATATTGTCACCTGCACACTGTGTCTAATCAAGCTCATAGTGAAACTGCTGTGCAGCAGGGAGTCTTAACTCCATCCCTGAATAGTCTTACCATTAAAGGAGAAGATTTGCTTGAATTAGTTTAGATTATATTGGTTAAAATAAAAATTTTTTGGTTTTTACCATGATAGACCAGGAAAGGACCGGACTAATTCACTGTGCTAGTGAGAAGGCTGTTTTGCTTGTTCTGTTTTCAGCTTTAGTGATCTCGTTGTGTCCTCCTCTTTCAGAGATTACGGGACCAAATTAAGACGTGGGTGGCTTCCAATGAGATAAAAGACAAAAGGCAGCTAGTGGAGAATCGAAAATTAATAGAAACGGTAAGAATTGAGAAAACTACATTGGCATTATTGAATTACAGTGATTTGAGCTGTTATCAGGATACTAAATGAGAACCATTTTGAAAATATGTATTCAATGCAAAATCTTTATATAAAATTGGGCATTTTCACATTGGTTAGATTTAAGCATTTTTTTTATAAACCGTGGCTCTCCAACTTTTTCCAGTTGGAACGCTCCCCTGTTAATTAATTATCTGTTTTTTTCCTATTAAATAAAAATACATTTAATCAAAGCAGTGTTATAAATATGAATAACAAAGCAAAATAATATAAAAGGTAATGTCGTCTAGTATAAAACTTGCTGCACTGATCTGTATCCATATTTTATAGTGTGCCTGCTTTTGATGTGATGCTTCGTGACCCCCACCTGAAACATTTCTGTGACTCCCCCAAGGGGGTCCCAACACCCCACTTTGAGATACAAAAAAAAAAAAAAAAATTGAAGAAATAAGATTCAGGGTACACTGCTGCATTTTCCATTGTCAACATCCATCCATAAACTGAAAAGCTTCTGTGTGTGTAAGGTGTCTCTCTCTCTCTCTCTCTCTCTCTCTCTCTCTCTCTCTCTCTTTCCTCTCTCTGCTCTCTCTGCTCTCTCCTCTCTCTCTCTCCTCCTCTCAGCAAATGGAGCGTTTCAAGGTAGTGGAGCGAGAGACCAAGACCAAGGCCTACTCGAAGGAGGGGCTGGGCTTGGCTCTGAAGGTGGATCCGGCACAGAAAGAGAAGGAGGAAGTGGGGCAGTGGCTCACTGTGAGTCGCAGCAGCACCAAATTAACCATCCATTAGTTTTATATACACTGTGTTGAGAATACATTTTCATAGATAAACCAAGTCTGTGCTTTTAGATGTGCGGAACTTCGATCTAACCAGTTGTCTTGAAGTTGGGCGCGCTTCTTATACATTACTGCCCAACACCAGTTTGTGATAATATATCGTGACCCATACATTCTTCTGTTGATAGCCTCTGTTTTGTGGTCCTCTCTCCTAAATTGCAAGAGGTCACATGTCACGTTAGACGCCCTTCACACAGCGTCTTCACTTACATTCTAATGCATTGTTGAGAGGACAACTTGTTCGATTCAAGTAGACTTTCTGGATTTTAGGGTTAACCTAAAATGGCGGCAGAGCGTTTTGCTGTGTTGCCATCTTCTCGATTTTGAGGCACAATTTTTTACAAATGTATTTGTTACTTATTCTGTTACATTGTCATTGATCACCGCTGTCGCGTGATCCTCATTTTGTGGGTAACACTTTTTTTAACCCCCCCCCCCCTTTTAACATATTCATTGTATTTATCTTGCTCTTATTGTATTATTGTACTGTAACACTTAAAATGTATTTGCTTATGATTGTAAGTTGCCCTGGATAAGGGCGTCTGCTAAGAAATAAATAATAATAATAATAATAATAATAATAATAATAATAATAATAATAATAATAATAACAACATGTTGAACTATCAGCCTGACGGCTTCGTTGGTCTCTCTCCCTCTCTAGAACACGATAGACACTCTCAACATGCAGGTGGACCAGTTTGAGAGCGAGGTGGAGTCCCTGTCTGTGCAGACTAGGAAAAAGAAAGGAGACAAAGATGTGAGCCCCTGTTCCCTGTGTGTGTGTGTGTCTGCACCAGGAAATAACAGCCCTTTCATTTTGCACTTAACCTTTTACTAACTTGCATCCTCTGTGCAAGGAGCCTGTCTGGGCTTTGTGTGCTGGAGGGTCCCTCAATACCACTTTATTTTCTCCAGGTTCATGTCATTATTATTATTCCCAGCTGGGGGTGAAATCTCCCTTGTGAAGGGGATATAGTGAGGTGGTGGTTGAACATACAGCCATGGGTAAAGTTTTGCATCCCCTTATAGAATGAACTAATTTTGTTTCATAAAGTCGAATGAAACCTGCTGAATAATGTTACGTTAATATATTGAATTACATACCGCTTTGTAGTCTTCCATATACTTTAATGAAAAACTGACAAATTGAAAAATGTGACCTTTCAAAATCTCACATGAAATACTGTACTACTATTATGGCTTCCAGTAGAATTTTGTGATGTCATTTTGTAGTTTCTTTGATTACATGATGATCAATACAATCTAAATTATGTTTGTATAGTCCTAAAATTCCAGGTGATGCAAACCTGTTGCCCATAGCTGTAGTTTTAAGGCAGTAAGTGAACGGTAGTTGCCACTCACACACACACACAGTTCCAGATGGCATGTTTAGTTCTTGCTGTTAGGGGTGTAAATAGTTAAAAACATTTTAACTTTATCAAAACCTGGAAAGCTTAGAATTGCTCAAGTTTAAACATTATCAGAAATATTCAAGTTAAATGTATAGATTTTGGCCTTGGTGTTTTTATACTGTAACTATGCAGTGTGAAGTAATATATTTTAATAATCTGTATATATTTATAGTCTGTTCCATATACACTTTAGTCTTGGACACAAGGAGTGGTGTACTTGTTAGTACTGTTAATTATTTCATTGACTAATGGGTTGTTTGAGACCAGACCTGCGGTCAGTTATAATTACAATTACAGCAGAATTGTTTGCTGAAATTACAATGCTGTTTTTGTTCAATTAGTTAATTATGCTGCAGTAATTGCAATTATATTTACAATTACCCTAAAATCGCTACACATCAACATGTTTACTGTTTATTCTACCAAGCAGTAATCACAGGTGCAAATTCAGAAACATACTCCAGCATTTTTTTTCAAATGCAGTTACGAAAATACAAGAAGGATGTCTTAATGTGAAATGCACCATGGAGCCGTGAATGATATTTAAAAGCAAGCATTCCACTGAGGTTGTGCTCATTCTCAAACAGGAGCGCATTGAGGAGCTGAAGGGCTTCATCGAGAAGCACCGGCACCACATCTGCATGCTGGAGACGATCCTGCGCATGCTGGACAACGACTCCATCCAGGTGGACTCCATCCGCAAGATCAAGGACGACGTGGAGTACTACGTGGACTCCTCGCAGGACCCCGACTTCGAGGAGAACGAGTTCCTGTACGACGACATCGACCTGGAAGACATTCGTACGCACCCCTCCATCATTACTGCTGCTGTTCATATTGCTGTTCATAACGCCCCGTGACTCGCAGATCACACAATACACAAACCCACACTTTGAATGGGTTTTTTAAACCAGTAAAGTATTTGAGACGCGAGTTGCGGGTTTTCTTTAATTTATTTTGATATTTATTTAGCCAGACGCCTTTATCCAAGGTGGCTTACAGAGACTAGGGTGTGTGAACTATGCATCAGCTGCAGAGTCACTTACAACTACGTCTCACCCGAAAGACGGAGCACAAGGAGGTTAAGTGACTTGCTCAGGGTCACACAGTGCGTCAGTGGCTGAGGTGGGATTTGAACCGGGGACCTCCTGGTTACAAGCCCTTTTCTTTAACCACTGGACCACACAGCCTTTTTAACCCCACCCCAATTCCCTTTTTAATCAATTCCAATTCCTTTCCTGACACAGGCTTTACTGAGCAAACGTGTACAACTTGTCAAACACGTGTACAACTTGTACATTTATCTTATGTTTGCTCAGTAAAGCTTGTGTCATGAAAGGAGTTGCAATGGGTTGAAAGGGAATGGTAATTCGAGCTAGAAATTGACTTTAAAGTTGAGATTGAAAAAAACATGAATTGACCCCCACTCTGATGGGCGCTGAAGTACAGGGTGTGCCAGGAGTTGGGCATCGCAGGCAGCTCGGGGAGGAACGATGCACTGCTGTCGTGATACGACACGCATCGCTAAATGCAGGTCACGGTACGATATGTATCATGAAACTTGTCGGGGATGGGAATAAGGCTCGCATTGCACAGCAGTGTGATCCATTCCTGGTTTTACTATGAATTTAATGACACACCTATACACACAACCTGGAATGGGTGAAACTCCTGTGCAATAAGAGTCTGATTTTCATCCCTGATTTGTGATGGTCCTGAAGGGCTTATGTAATGCCTGAAACATCAAATGGTCGTGTTAAGATGAAAAGAAGAATGAATGGGATTGGGAAACACTGATTCTTCATACAGGAACCACTGGGTGAACTACAGTGAGCTGTGCTGTTGTGCTTTTGTTGTATACCGATGCAGACCGCGATTACGATATTTCGTAATCGCGGTCCTAACAATGAGCACGTTATGAATCGCCCTGTCCTGTGCTGCTTTTTAAAATGTTCTCTGTTCTATCAGGCCGCTACACCAAGTTTATTCTGTATGATGATGAATGTCTGGTTTGATTCCAGCTCTGCCCCTGGTGGCTACCTCTCCTCCTGGCGTCTCGCACATGGAGGATGAAATATTCAACCAGTCGAGCAGCACGCCCACTTCGACAACTTCCAGCTCTCCCATTCCTCCCAGTCCAGCCAACTGCACCACGGTAAGAGAGCACCCCTCCGCATACAGACTGGAGGGGGGGGGGGTGTTGCCGACATGCTTGTTCATTTCATTGCAATAAATAATCAACTCCTAAACAATCGATGTTTTTTTTTTTTTAAAAAAAATAGGAGAACTCTGAAGATGACAAAAAGCGAGGCCGTTCGACGGACAGTGAAATCAGTCAGGTAGCGATGAGAAGCTCCTTCACTTCATTCTTTCTTTTTTTTTTTTTTTAATTAATTTCTTAGACGCCCTTATCCAGGGTAACTTACAATTGTTACAATTATATTGCATTGTGTTTTTTTTTTTTTTTTTTTTTTTTTAACATACAAGTACCCATTTATACAGTTGGGTTTTCAAGGATACAGCAGCAGTGTCTCCCACCTGGGATTAAACCCACGACCCTCCGGTCAAGAGTCCAAAGCCCTAACCACTACTCCACACTGCTGCCCTTTACCTGTTAGACTTGGCAAATACACACCGACTTACTCCCAGGAATTATCCAACCAGCAAGTCTTCCGATAGATATTTGAAAGAAGTTGAAACCTAAATATGATTCTTGCATATACATTGTAGTCCACTGTCTGGCCACTTTGTAAGACCTTGTCTTCCCTGTTGGATTGCCTCGGTGTGGGGCTTGTTCTTCTGGTATACGCTGGGTCCCTTGATTACTCTAGAATGCCATGGTTTACTTCAGCATCGCTGCAGAGCAGGTCCACTCAGCAGTGCTGCACTTGCACCCTGATGGCGACCCATCCACTGTGCCAGAATTGTCCACGAATAGGAGGAGCAAGACTAAGACTTCAGCCACCACAGCCCCTGGTTTGGGGTAGTTCTTGATTGATGTGTTCATCATCACTGTCCTCTGCACAAATATTAATGACCTGAATGGATTAACTTGTACCTTCCAGTACCTTGTGGAGTCTATGTCATGTCAAGGCTGTGATCAGGGCAGACGACAGCCCAACCAGATATTGGGTTCAGGCCCTAACAAAGTGGCCAGGCAGTGTTGTGTGTGTTTTTTTTTAATATAATTTTATGGTAGAATATAAAAATCAGAATTTTGTTTTTTTTTTTTTTTTAAGTTTCTTGGTGTAGAGCATCAAATTTCAACTCTACTTCCCAACTAACACATTTCCTCCAGCATAGCTGTCTTCTCCCCATAGCACCTCCCACAATCTCTCTCTTTTTTTCCCTCCCACAGTCCCCAGTAAAGAACGGCAGCACCAGCAGCAGTACCAGTATCCCCAGCTGTGGCTCCAGCTCTGGCGCCGTCATCACAGTAGGGGGCGGAGGAAGCGGCAGCAACAGCAGCAGCGCCCTGTTTCCTGTAGGGGGATCCGGGAGCAGCACCAGCAGCACCCTGCTGGGAAACATCATCACCTCGAGCTCCCTGTCCCACACTTTCAACACCCAGTCCCCCCACCAGAACCCCAAAACATCAAGCACTGCCACGGCCGCCTCCTCCCTCTCCCTCAACAGCCCCTCGTCCCTCATGCTGCTCTCAAACTCGGCAGCAGGGGGCGCCAACACCAACAGCATTTCAACCGCGATGGCCAACCTGGGTGTCGTCGGCAGCAGTATCATTGGCTCTCACAGCAGCCTCATGTCCTCCAACATGCAGCCGGGCATAATCGGAAATAACGGGGGCAACGGCGGCTCGGGTCTGGGTCTGGGGTTGGGTTTAGGGCTGGGGAAGTCTGTCTCGGGCTCCAGTTTGGCTCAGCTGGCTGGCCTGGGTCTGGGTAATATAACAGGGATGGGTGGATTGAGCTCCATGGGTCTGGGGGGCCTAGGCAACCCCCCCCCCCTACGCCCAGGCTGCAGCTTCAGGGAACGTTGGCTTGATCGGCGGGAACTCGAATTCTAACAGTAATACCATGATGGGGGTGTCCTCGGGGGGGCACGGGCCGATTGGCAGCGCCCCCGGAGGCGGGGGCGGGAGCGGGGGCAGCAGTAACGGAGGATCTGGGAGCAGCAGCAGCAGCAGCAGCAGTAGCTCGGCCCAGGGGGGAGCTGTTGGGGAGAGGGAGAGGAGCGCCAGCAGCAGCAGCAACAGCACAGGCAGCTCCAGCGGGATTCCCGGGAGGCCACCTAGTGGACAGAAACAGAACGGCGCCACAAGTGAGTGAAGCCGTGATGTGTTTTTTCTTTTATTGTCTTGTCTTTATGAGTGCGATCATTCTGAGTGATTCCTATGCAAATTTGTTTTACTCTTAGTGACTATTTCCATAAATCCATACCTGCTGTGCAACTTAATCGGTAGCTTTTTTTAGCGTAATATCTCATAATCCATTTGATTTAGCTTCAAATTACCTAAATTGTCTTACTGCATGTTTTGTAGCACTTAATACTGCTTAAATCTTGTTCCGTAGCAGTTTAATACTTTCTAGAATGTTTGTCCTGGTTCTTTATTTGAATGAACAATTTAAATATGTTTTAATATGTTCTGTTGCATTGTGTCTCTTGCAGGTTACAGTGCAGTGGTGGCTGACAGCACTCAGGACTCTGCCCTCAATAGCACAAGCCAATCACAGAGCAGCCAGCCTGGCTCACACAACACACCAGCCAATGCAGCGTGAGTACCCATCACCTGCTCTGTGATCAGGGGTGAAGTGAAGAAACAATGGGGAGTGTAGCAGGGTAGTTTGACTTCAGTCCAGAACTCTCCTTGTTGAGGGATATTATTTGATCAGGAAGATGCCAGGAATTTGAGCAATCCGGCTTCTCTGCTAAATCTTTATAAATTTAATGCTGGACAAATATTATTATTATTATTATTATTATTATTATTATTATTATTATTATTATTATTATTATTTTTATTTAATTCTTAGCGGACGCCCTTATCCAGGGCGACTTTACAATTGTTACAAGATATCACATTATACACATTATACAGATATCGCATTATTTTTGCATACAATTACCCATTTATACAGTTGGGTTTTTACTGGAGCAATCTAGGTAAAGTACCTTGCTGAAGGGTACAGCAGCAGTGTCCCCCACCTGGAACTGAACCCACGACCCTCCGGTCAAGAGTCCAGAGCCCTGACCACTACTCCACACTGCTGCCCTTCAGGCAAACGCTATTTTGAAATGTGCTACTTGGTAAAAATGACCATGTTAGTATTCAGAATTTTATAAATGACATGATCAAAAAGATACGTTCTACTGTACAGAAGACTTTCTCATTTTATATGTAATTTGATGGGGTACTGGGTTTACAAATTATACTTTTAACTCGACAGTTTATTTCAAAAGGTTCTTCCGAGCAAGATTTATAAATACTAAAAATATTTAAATCCTTTTTAAATTTCATCATTCTTTTTTTAATGTCTTCGATCCATCTGCTCCTAACTAATTTGTACTTGTCACAGCATGAATAGATTACTAGATTTCGGTTGATCATAAGTAAATTTAACGAGAGGAGGCTGTTCAGACAGTCGGTGCTTGTCCAGTTCCTAGTAGCAGATTGATCTCAGAACTTTGTCAAGTTGGGTCTTGAAGGATCCAAGTGCTTTGTGCCTGAACAGCAGTCCTAGGTCACCCATTCCACACACACCACTCTGAAGTGTCTCCTTCCCTCTGTCCTAATATCATATCTGAAGGTTTATTAGGAGTTCATGCAACTTTTGCATGAATTTAGGACAGAAGTCATTGTATTGTATCTTGCTCTTAATTGTACTGTAATTCTTTATGTATTTTATTTTGTATACAACTGTGAGTCACCCTGGGTAAGGGCATCTGCTAAGAAATTAAAATAACAACTTAGAGGAGGGGACACTAAATAAATAAAACGGGGGACTGTTTCAATCCTGGCTTCTGATCATTCTAATCATATCATTCTAATCATATCATTCTAATCATATGTTCAAATGAAGTTTTATTTGTTTCACCTTTCCCTCGTCTTTTTTTACGATGTTTGCAATTGTATTGTGTGGTTCTGGGTTCTGTTGAGCCACAGTGTAGCTGTCCTCATTGGCTGGTCCCACCTCTCTATATGTAGAGTAGGGTGGGCCAGCAGAGTTGACTGGAGTGTCCCAGCAGGATTCTCCAGTCAAGCTCAAAGCCAGGTAAAGGCAAAATTAGAGAGAATCACCATAAAAGGGGAGGTGTGGAAGAAATACATAAATATAAAAGTGACATTTGAATATACTTTTACACTCGAATACTATTGCGGGGAGCTGGGATTGCCAGAGGGTTTGGCTGAATGACTTCTTCTAATTTGGTTCACGAACACCGATATCCATGTTCCCTATCAGGAAGGAAAGTGTCGGTGGCTCCCAGTTACCCAGTGTGACTGGTTCCAGTTCAAACTCCAGTTTACTGGTCCAGATGCCCATCAACCCTCCCAGCTCACCCAGTCCCAGTTTCAGCGAGACCAAACAGAGCCAGAACCTGCTGAACGGACCTCTCAACTACACGCAGCCGGAGATCAAGGTAGCTATCGGGACCTGCGCCTCTTTTTCTATCTGAGCACCAAGTAACTTCCGCAGGATCATTCATTTATTGCCAGTCTCTTGTATTAACCAAGACTTTGAACCCTCTCTGTCCAGCCTCCAGAGCCCCTGAGCTCCCTGAAATCGATGGCTGAACGAGCAGCACTGGGGTCAGGACTGGAAGAGCAGATCCCGTCACTGCGCCTCACAGACCGAGGTAGGAACCAAGGCTTAAACTGGCCACACGCGGTAGAATAAGCATCTCACTGTCGGAGGAGGGGGATAAGAAACCAGCCTTGCTGAGATGAGCGCTGGATATTAAACCAGCCTAGATCCTGGTTCTGCTTCGATCAGAGGGGTTCAGCAAGCATTCCTGAACAGGAATCCCATGTAACAAAGCCAATCGTATGTAACCGGTTACATTTCCCTCCAACCTTAATCTTGTGACACCCTATAGGTGAAGTAGCCTAGTCTCTAAAGGTGGGTGCGGCACTCCCACAGGAAACTGGTTTATGACAGCACTGCTAGAGGTCTAAAATTCAGCCAGTTTTGTGTGTTGCCAATCGGAAGCCAGAATTTGGTCATGTATGCGTAGTTTGCAATTCAAGTTTCAGTGACGTACGTGACCTTGTATGGAATGAAGGTTTTAGAATGGTTCCCAGAAAGTGACACGGCTGGGCTTTACTCATGAATCTATCATTTCCTTTATAAAAAGCAATTGAAAAAGTGGAGTTTTTTTTTTTTACTAGCAAATTGTTTTTACAACAGCTAAGTGTTTCCCATTAATTTTCAGCAAACCTTTTTGAAGTTGTAATGAATGTGTACATCCCATGGTGGTATTGCTGCCCATTACCCCTGTCAGCTTGTGTACAGTGGAATTGTCTGACATGCAGCCATGGGTGAAAGTTCTCAGTCCATAGATGGAATTCTGTGAATGACCTCTCCTACATCCATTCCCATGATTCATGTAGAAATGCCAAAAGAATCGAGGGACGGGGGGATATATATTTATCGTGGTAAACCTTTTAAATATTTTCACATGTACTTGATTTTGTGACCTTTTTAGAGGTTGTGGTTTGTGTTTATTTATTTATTTTTTTTTAACTGTGAATTGTAACTTGATGAGGCACAGGGGAGGCAAACCTATATTCTGGCCCTGTACTTTTTTTTGCTCAGTGTATACACACTGTTCTGTTTTTGCGATGATTTTGCCTTTTAAACAGTTTAAAATGTAATACAATAAAAAAGGAAAGTCAAAGCAGTGTTTTAAAATGACTCGGTAGCCCAGTGGAGCTCTCAATATGGTTTCTTTAGAAAATGTCATCTCAAATAAAAACCTTTTTTCTTAGAGCTTCTTAATTGTAAAAAGATAAATAAAATGTGCCTCTACACACTTAGCAGTTTGTCCTTCAGTTTGCCTCCAACTTTAACAAAGTTAAGCGCCTGTGACTGAGACACAGTGATTGGACTATTGCTCCTGACATTAACACACTGAATTGTAGTGCTGCTTTTAGAATGAAACACACACCTATAGATATCAAAACTGACTCGGTATTACTGAAATAAGAAAGTTTAGTGGTCCAGAGCTTCTCTATACTGATAATTGAGATGTTTATTTATTATACAGTTAAATAAACTGTTAATGCTGAAGCTTTCTGTTATTAGTTGTCATAGAAAATTGTCAAACTCATTAAATTAGGTCTTTGAAAACGGTCCTTGAAATTTTGTATCCTAACTGCATGAACCCTGTATTTACGACATCCGATTGAGTTAAGCAGATTGTATAATTTTTGCAGCTGAGGTTTTATTAAATTTTATGTTCTGTGAATTGGCCATCCATGTAAGGTTTGAGTAACATTTCAAAAACTGTTTAACTGTCCTCCATGTCTCATTTTATCTGGTTGCTCAATCTGGTAAAATTACAATTTGCAAGAAGTGATTTCTGAATTTCTTTTTCTACAAAGATCAAATTTGCCTAAAATAACTTCGAGTGCATCTGAGAGCATGTACAACCTAGATGGCCCCCAGCCCCCTCTCTCTCTCTCTCTCTCTCTCTCTCTCTGTCTCTCTGTCTCTCTCTCTCTCTGTCTCTCTCTCTCTCTCTCTCTCTCTCTCTCTCTCTCCTCCCGAGCTCACCCTTGACCACCTCCTCCTCTTCGTCCCCAGACCTGTTCTCCAGCTCCACAGCGCCCCCCGGAGGCCCGGCTGTGCCCCCGCAGACCCAGCTCTCGGAGGTGAACATCCCTCCCTCGCTGGGAGTGTGTCCGCTGGGGCCGGTGCCCCTGTCCAAAGAGCAGCTGTACCAGCAGGCCATGCAGGAGTCGGCCTGGACACACATGCCTCACCCCTCGGACTCGGAGAGGATACGGTAAACACCATTGCACTGGAAACTAACAAACAGCTGCACACATTAACATGCTTATTCTGAATAACCCAGCAGTAATCGCAGGTACAAATACAGAAATGTACTATCGTTTGTGTTTCTGTGCCTTAGTCTCAGGATGTCTGATTGCAGGGTTATTTCACCTCCGCAGTGTCTTCTGGGTCGAAGCATGTTACTGGCTGAAAGCGTGTCAGCCAATAGGGAAGAGTCTGATTTGGTTATTGACAGGAAAAAAGCCAGTGAAGGGGTGGGGACGATTTCACCGTCAAGTGCAAGACTGTCAAAGCATGGCTTGCAAACAGATTTATTTAACCTAGTGTAGTACCAGACATACATGTTTTCTGTAACATGTGTTTCTTTCAAAACTGCACATTTTGAGAACAGCATTGATACACATGGCAGAGAATTCAGTTTTCTGTGAATATTACAGTATAAGCTTAAACAGTCTCACCTGTGATTGTGACCTGTACTGTTTTTGCTCTGATCAGTTGTGACTAATCACTTTGTAAAATCTGCTGTGCAATAGGAGAGTTAAGTATATTAATTTGGCCGTTTCATAGACATGGAGAGATGTTTGCTGTGTTGACTCCCCCTGGTGGAAGGGAGGTGTTGTAAGGATGTGTTCTCTTGTCGTTTTTACCCCAATCCTGTTTTCTCGTTGGTTCTTCCAGGCAGTACCTGATGAGGAACCCCTGCCCGACCCCACCCTACCATCACCAAGTGCCTCCGCCGCACTCCGACTCTGTGGAGTTCTACCAGCGCCTGTCCACAGAGACACTCTTCTTTATCTTCTACTACCTGGAGGTACAGTACTGTGTATGTGTCTAATACCTGAGGTTGTTTATATACTACTGCATGCAGACACAGGACTCTGTGTGTGTCTGTAATATCCAATGCTGTTTATATTGTACAGCACAGGACTGTGTGTCTGTCTGAAATACAAGATGTAAGCTTATGGAAACTATAATAAGATCCAAAATGGAAAATTTACCTATATGGTAACAGTATCCTGGGAGACAGTCAGCATGGTTTTAGGAAAGGGAGATCGTGTCTAACTAACCTGCTTGATTTTTTTTGAGGATGCAACATTGACAATGGATAATTGCAAAGCATACAACATGGTTTATTTAGATTTCCAGAAAGCTTTTGACAAAGTCCTGCATAAAAGATTAATTCTCAAACTGAACGCAGTAGGGATTCAAGGAAATGCATGCACATGGATTAGGGAGTGGTTAACATGTAGAAAACAGAAAGTACTGATTAGAGGAGAAACCTCAAAATGGAGCGAGGTAACCAGTGGTGTACCACAGGGATCAGTATTAGGTCCTCTGCTATTCCTAATCTACATTAATGATTTAGATTCTGGTATAATAAGCAAACTTGTTGAATTTGCAGACGACACAAGTAGGAGGAGTGGCAAACACTGTTGCAGCAGCAAAGGTCATTCAAAATGATCTAGACAGTATTCAGAACTGGGCAGACACATGGCAAATTACATTTTAATAGAGAATAGTGTAAAGTACTGCACGCAGGCAATAAAAATGTGCATTATAAATACCATATGGGAGATAGTGAAATTGACGGAGGAATCTATGAAAAAGATCTAGGAGTTTATGTTGACTCAGAAATGTCTTCATCTAGACAATGTGGGGAAGCTATAAAAAAAAAAACAACAAGATGCTCGGGTATATTGTGAAAAGTGTTGAATTTAAATCAAGGGAAGTAATGTTAAAACTTTGCAATGCATTTGTAAGACCTCATCTAGAGTATCTGGCACTGGTAGCCCTGTATTAAATGCTTCCTGTCTCTCTGTTAAGGAGGTATCTGTCCCTCATGTCCCTCATTAATCTCCGTCTCTCCCTCTCCAGGGCTCAGTATCTGGCATGTAGCCCTGTATTAAATGCCTCCTGTCTCTCTGTTAAGGAGGTATCTGTCCCTCTGTTAATCATCTCCGTCTCTCCTCTCCTCTCCAGGGCCCCTGTATTAAATGCCTCCTGTCTCTCTGTTAAGGCTCAGTATCTGGCAGCTAAAGCCCTGAAGAAGTATCTGTCCCTCATTAATCTCCGTCCTCCCTCTCCAGGAGGTTCCACAAAGCCCTGTACATGATGTGGTTTCAGAGACATGAAGAACCCAAAACCATCACGGATGAGTTTGAGCAGGTCAGCAGAATGCAAGTGCTGTTCTAAGCGTGCCCTTTATTAACACACTAGCCGTGTCGTTGCTACTGTTTAGAGGAGGCCATTCGGCCCATCTGAGCTTGTCTGGTTCAGAGCAGCTGATTGATCTCTGAACTTTGTCAAGCGATTCTGCCTCCAGCATGACTAGGCAGCCCATTCCATACACTCTCCACTCTCCTACCCTCTGTAATTTCCAACTCTGCCCTGTGGTTCTGGTTTGTGTGTAATTACAATTACAGCAGAATTACCATTACAATGAAATTTTGTTCAATTACAATTATGCTGCAGTAATTGCAATTACAGCAGAAAGTAACAAACAGCTACATTTTAACATGTTTACTCTGTCTGCTAAATAACCCAGCAATAATCACAGGTATAAATACAGAACTATAGAACTTTTTTTTTTTTTTTTTTTTTTCAAACAATCAGCTACAATTCCTTTTAAAAGTTTGAACATCTCTGCACTGTCATATTCAACCTGATTTTCTGTTTTTTTTTTTTTTTAAAAATGTTTAGTCTGTTACAAATAGGTGTTTAGCATTGGCAATTTGGTAATGCGTATGTGTTTTATTATTTCTCAGAAAAGTATCCCTGCCTTGTTTATTATTTTGCCCCCTTAACCTAAGAGTTACTGACCTCTCTTTCTTCATCTTACCTCCACAGGGGACGTACATTTACTTCGATTACGAGAAGTGGGGACAGCGCAAGAAGGAAGGGTTCACCTTCGAATACCGATACTTGGAAGACCGGGATTTACAATGACTGAGCCGCAGAAATCCGGGGAAAAACCAGGAGATGCACCGGAATATCACAATGGGAATATGAGCAAGAGGGTGGGGTGGGGGGAGAGAGTGAACAAAGAAATAACTGCACAGCTACACTGAACTAAACCGAGAACTCCAACTTCAGAGTCCGTTTGAGCAGGGAGACCACACCCGCCTGTCCTGTCTGTCTGCCTGCCTGCCTGTCCGCAGGGGATTACCAGAAGATGAACCAGGAGGATTCGGAGAAGAGAAAGCTCAGTTTTTGCTCCTTGGTTTGTGTCCGGGAGGGAAAAAAAGATCAAAAAAAGTCAAAATATTACCATGACGTTTATGTGGTTGTATTATGCCCTTCTGCAGAAATAGTAATTCAACACTTGTCTTTTTCTGTAGTTTTCTGCTAATGCTTCACTACTTGATGTAGTTCT
The DNA here is from genome assembly GCA_036884735.1 of Huso huso. NCBI lineage: Eukaryota > Metazoa > Chordata > Actinopteri > Acipenseriformes > Acipenseridae > Huso > Huso huso. The sequence goes on along the minus strand of CM072704.1, from coordinate 9,251,692 downwards.
TTTTGTATGTTCTTGCTCGGAGTAGAGCCTGATTTTTAAGCGTGAATCTTAAACTGCCTTACCCAACATTAGGTAGTCCAAGATTGGTGCTAATCGTACTGCTGTTTTTGACTGCATAGACAGCGTTGTATCATCCACTCGACAAACATGACAAAACAGATTCTTGCAATATCTCTGCATTTACCAGATCAAGGCAAACGCAGAATGGCTTCTTTTTCAATTCAAACGCAATTCCAATCATTATTACACTCCTTTGTAAACGCCCTTTTTAGCTTGGCAAAATGTGCTGCTGGTTTAGCTGGGAATGCAGGAAGATCAATGAGAAGCTCCAAGAAGTTTGAATACAGATGGAAGTGAAGACCCAAATGAGTAATGAAAATGATCTAAAGACACAAGCACCAAGTAAAGCAGCATATGTTCTCTTCATACAATACCAGCAAACCCTTACAACAAATTTAGCTAAGCAGAGGACTGATTAAATATCCATCCTACTTTATCAAGACCCTTAAACGTCAGGTTACAGCAAACCAGCTTGCTTTATTATTCCAATTGGAACCGAGTGATCATCCCACTGCGGTGGAGAATTATGAAAGATAGGACCGACTCAAAAATTAAACAAGTTAAAAACGCTTAGAGATGAAATCCAGTTTCATATACACATTTATAGAGTAGAGTGTCTTTTACTGTACGACAGATCTTGCTCAGTTTGGGCTGTCTGCTCAAACCATGCCAATGATGCCTCTTCTAATACGAGACCTGCGAGTTCATAACTGATGAATCAGAAAGCTGAGGCGGCCGACTATTAAACTCTGTGATTGTGCTTTCAAACATTCTAGGTACATTTTTCTTAATACTTCATTAAAGTTTGTAGACTGTTGGTTTCTTTAACCTCAGACTAGAACAGCTTACTGAGTATTGCATTAATTCCTTTTTTTTTTTGTAAAATACTTGGGCAAGTTTTCAGGCAACCTTTTATTTTGATTTATCTGCAAGTAAAGGAACATGGCTTGTGTGTTATGGAAGAACGTCTTCTGAAGTGATCTGTTTATTCCCCTAAATCCAGTGTAAATGCAGCACTACAGAAAACTGCTATACAGACAAGCTGGGTACAAAATCGCAACTTTTGGGAAAGGGCATAAACCCATAAAATATCAATGTGAATATTCTGACCTTTTTTTTTTTTTTTCCCAGTTTTTTTTTTTTCCCTCTCAACGGACCGTGGATCAAAAGTGGGTTGTCCCTCCTTGTTTGAGAGACGCGATTTTAAAAAGAAATATGAATAGCGAGGAATTCAAGAGAACGATGGTCTTTTTGTTTTTTTGACAGTTCTTTTTTTTTTTTTTTTTTTTTTTTAAATTCCGTTTTGGAAAGATAGCCTGAAAAAAATGAGGGCTAAAGAAAGACCACGTAAATAAATAAATAACTGAAAGTAAATGGCTGTATCATAATAAAAGAAAGAGTTAATTTTCAAAGACTTACAGCAACCGTCTCCCTTGATTCTGTAAGGGTTATCATTCTAAATGTATGAACTGTCTGTCTGTCTCGCTTCATCTGCAATGAATATTTTCACTGAACTTTTATCATACATTCTTAGCCTCCTATCGGCCTTTTACATTCAATGTGGGTATAATTGGATAAGCTTCGATTGGTATGCAAGTTGCCTGTGTATCGTGTGGTTAACCCTGTATCCTGGTATACCTGTCTTCTCATTGGTACTATGAATGGGCCAGTCACCCAGCGTGCGAAACTAGAACCAGCTTTTGGGCTGTACATATTTACTTATTATAACATGTTTTATTTAAAATAAATAAACACCATACGTAGTTTAATGCTGTTATAAATTTTTTCAGGCAGCACTTTAGTCAGCAAAATAGGGTCTACATGAGCGACTTGGATTGGCTTGAGAATTTATAAGAACATAAAGTTTACACACGAGAGGAGACCATTCAGCCCATCTTACGAAGGGAAGGTGTCTACAGGTGACAGCCAAAAAAATATTTACTATGAACTCTTTGTGCATTCAAATGCAATTTTGCTCATAACGTTTCTGCTTTGCATCTATTTTGTTTAATTTACATTTTTAAACAATCTTTTAATATTCTTCATGTCTCAATGCTAAAAAAAAAAAACCCTCAGGAAGTCTGAAGTTGTTTAAAGTATGGATGCAAAGTAAGCACAATGGACTTTGTTATTTTGTTTATTTTTAAATGTATTGTTTTGGAAAGAAATAGCCAGACAAAATGAGGCCACAGGTGGGTTTACAGAGGATCCCATGCACATGGCAAAGATTAGCTGGCAAGTTCTTGCAAGTAACTTTTATATAGTTGTTCCGTTAAAGGTGAAACTTCCAAAGTATCACTTACAGATCCTTGTCTTTTTACAGATATCTTAATTTGGAAATTTTAATTTTTATAAAAAAAATGTGCAGGATTGAACTAGGTAACTATGAAATTTTACATTAAAACTTTAGAAGGGAAATTTGAGGGACAGGATTGAAGTCTTTCTCGCCTTCATAACTATTGTAACTGAAATTAAATATAATAGAAAACTCCATAAAAAAAAAAGTGTTCAGATTCATTTTATTTTGTTCCGTTTGTACCAAATAAACAAATCTGTGCTGAGAATATTTATATTAGACAAACATTGGTACAATTCCCAGTGTTCATGTACTTTTATAGTCCAATGTCTTCCTTTATTCATAGTAGCATCACTTTAAAGGTATAGTTTTTCAGCTGCAGGGACACAGGCTCCCCCCCCCTTGGAAACCTGCTGACATGAGTCCCTCTGTGAGCCCAATAGAACAGAACAGGCACGCTGCTACCTGTAACTGAAATTAAATGAAAAAATTCTCCTGAGCGTCGTGGATAAAAAAAAAAAGTGTTCAGATGCATTTTGATTTTGATTATCTACATTTAAGCAGAATTGAAAACCATGCAAACCAACAACGGTGAGGAAATTGAGTGCAGATGAACAAGCAATATTACTGAGGGATATTAGACAAACATTGGTACAGGGATGCTGATTGACACTATGTAACACAATTTTTTGTTCCTGGGTAGTTCATTTCCTAATTGTTTATGCCTCAAAAGTATAGAAAATTTATTCCCCACAAACTTTGTTTTGTGACCAGGACAGTGATATTTTGAAATTTACCTATTTCCAATGAGAAAACGGGCAAATTTGTGTCTGTTCTTTATAAAGTCAGAAAAAAACAACATATGAATTTTAACTGTATTTATACTAAAGTAATACAAAAAATGACCCAAAAGATTTAAACCTGCTGATTTACATTATACTGTAAATCCTTTCTGTCAGCTCCCATCAATATACTGTCCTTGGTACAGAAAGTCCAGTAGGCAAGCTGCTACCTTGCTCCTCAGTCGCTGTGTTCTCCTTGAATTTATCAAGATGAGCATCAAGGATATGGACTTTGGGGACATCCTACAGATTAAAAATTCATGATTGCCCAGGAAGCCCCGAACCACTGCGACGCTGTTCCAAGCCGCTGCACTGGATCTTCTTTATCTGTGGTCCCACTAAGACACCGGCTTTGACCAAGACAGCTTAGGGAAGAAGTCTTGAAGATGGAGGATATCGTGAAAATTGTTTCAAAAATTTGATGTGCAGTGGTGATCAGCACCTTTTGGCCACCAGAGAACTCAGTCCGCTGTTCCCGATAAAGGCCATATCCTATGCTCATCTTGATAAATTCAAGGAGAACATGGGAATTGAAAACCATGCAAACCAACAACGACAGTGAGAACATGATGGGAGACTACCTGATTCAAAGATACAGTATAATCGAAATCTCGAAAAACTACTCACTTCTAAATCTTTTGTAGTCATTTTTGTATTACTTTAGTATAAATACATGTTAATTTGGATTCATATGTTTTTTTTTTTTCTGACTTTATGTGAATGAAAAGACAGAAATTATTTCTTTTCTCATTGTTTAAATTTCAAAATATCACTGTCCTGGTCACAAAAGCAAAGTTTGTGGGGAATAATAGCCATTTTCATACTTTTATTTATAAGCAATTATTTACTTACACCCAGGAACCAAAAAAAAAAAAAAAAAAAATTGTGTTATTTATTTATTTATGCTTTGCATATTCAAATGTGTGGTTCCTTCTGTGTACTAAAACTTAAATTCAATGGCAAATGTTTCAACTAGAAGTCTTATTCAGTCTTCAAAACACTGGCACAGAGAAAGCCTTTTAGTAGAAATGTTTATCGTTTTATTACAATTTCTTTGCTCAGAGCCAACTTACCAACATTTAACATACATTTGTCAAGAGAAAGTGTGTTAGAAATAATTCGTTCTTTATATCCTCTTAAGATTTATTTTTAATTCCATTCTGTTTTTTGTAGTAATTTTCATCAGAACAGATTCTTTTTATCCTTGTACCCAGTCCTTTGGGCATGGCTCTTTTAGTATAGATAGGATGTGCAGATGACATATGTAGATACTGATGCATGTCAGTAGGTTTGAAGTAAAGATCTGTTTTAATAGATCCTCGATCAAGTTTAACCAAGGTGTCTAAGAATTCAATTTCAGATTTTGTCCACCTTAAATCCACCGAAATGTTAGGGTAGATATAATTTGCTAATTTATGAAACTATATAAGATTCTTCTCCATGTGTCCATATTATATTCCTTCCATGTCATCCACATATCTTTATTTTTATGGTTTCTTATCTAGTTTACTCAATCGCATTTCCTCCCATTCATATTTAAAGCATTTCTGGCCTACAATGTTTCAGTAAACATGTATTGGTCTATTAATAATATGTACAGCAGCAACAGCTTCCTGGCTCTGTAGCCCAGGTCTCTAAGCCACCACTGTTTCATTTCATTTTCTCCATGTGTTCTTTATAATCCTCATCAAGGTATCATTTGTATCTGCTTTCACTTCTGCTCATGTGTTGAGTAATATTCCCCCTTAGAAATCTATGATCGTCTTGTGTTTCATACAAAACTCTACTCAAAAACCTAAAAAAAAGCAATTGCCATCTTTCTCTATCTTTAATATTGTATTTCCATATTCATCCCTGTGGCACTGATCATCTGCTACCATATCAAAGTGTGTATTTTCAATTCCTTTTCAATATGTATCATTGGGTATATTATTACATGATATAGATAGACAGAGATGGGACTCTACTCAACGACCAGCAGGGGGGCATTACTGCAGAGGGAGTTAGATAAATTATGTCTGCAATTAGGTGTGCATAAAATTCAAAAAGTAGAGCACAGCACACAGTCACGATGAAGAATCAAGACGTGCAGTTAACATATTTAATGACTGGTGAAATACAATTCAAAACTGCTGCACTATGTCCGCTGTTTTGTCATTTCAAATATTTTCACAAAACAAACATTAAACTCTAAAGCTGCAGTGTCCAGTGCAAACCCACAATGTCAAAAAGCAATACAAATCGCTACATTTAAAGTACATATAAACACGTGAATTTTAGATCCACTAAAATCAAGGGCTTTACATAATCTCTGCAAGTAATAAACTGCAGTGTCCAGTGTGGAAACACAAAATAATAAATTAACATCCAAAGTAGCACCATAGTATTAAAATGCTCAATACCAAAAAAAAAAAAAAAAAAGGTGCCCGAGTTACAAGCTCTTGCAGTGTCTATAAAAAAACAGAGGCGTTGACGCGACAGAATCCGGTATATATATATATATATTGTCATCCACCTCCCCCTCCCCTCCTTCTCATTCCCCTCCGCCTCGTTCCCTTTCTTCAGCAGGGCCTGCGCTCACATATATATATTTCTGATTTGAATAGCTCTGAATGATTCTCCTGTCTATGTGGTTTGAATGTAGTGAGCTCAGAGGATGCTGGTCTATCACAGCTGCAGTGCTGTCAAAGGTCACCTTGGATTGTGGGATTGATTAAATATATGCAAACAAGTTTAGATGGCTGAAGCAGAACAAACATTTGTGGCTGTTTTTTTTATTTTTGGTCTTTACGCAGCTGCCAGTGGTCTTATTCACTAAATATTAATTAAACATGTCTTATTAAATGAGGTTTCGTCACGAAATAAGAAAAATAAAAAACTTGGGTTTGTTTTCAATGCTGCTTTCGCTTATAGCCGCCATTGTTCTAAACAGCTTGTCTGTTCAGCACACGCCTTTCGTTGCTGTGCTTCACACAGCTGACCCCGTTGGGGATGAGATACGACACTGTGCTGTCTGAGGTGTCCTCGAGCATTGTATTATAACAAGCAACAGACTGGGCTACAGTGGCCCAAATCACACTTTCAACACTAGACGAGATGCACCTGTTTCCACTGGAACAGTGCGCCGGGAGCGACACAGCATGGGCTCCGGAAGCCCCTCAGTTCTTTTTTGTATTAAAGCCATACGGGTCGCTGCCCATGTCTCTTCTCTGCCTCTTCCTAGACAGTTCTGGATGATACTGGCTGCTGTAAGGTCTGCTCCTGTCATCCTCCTCTTCCTCTCCCTCCTTCTCTTTCCCCTCCGCCTCGTTCCCTTTCTTCAGCAGGGCCTGTGCTCGCAGTCGCTCTGTCGCCTCCCTCCGTCTCCTCTCCTCGCGCAGTCGCTCCAGGGACGAGCTGAAGAGCAACAGAATGGGCAAAAAAAGAGAGAGAAAGTCAAAACTGAGGCCATCGCTGCGAGTCTGTGCCATCTCCAGTTACCAGACTTGCAAGTGGCTGTGCCGAATAATTCTGCAAGGAAACCAACGTAATGTCTGCAAATGACTGCGCACAATACCAATGGCTATGTTAGTAAGTTTCCATTTCTTGATTCCAATATTCAGAAGTTACACACATGTAGCTTAAACATTATCGTGGCACCTAGTCAGAAACAGAAATCAGATCATGATTGCCTGTTGTTGTTGTTGTTGTTATTATTTATTTCTTAGCAGACGCCCTTATCCAGGGCGACTTACAATTGTTACAAGATATCACATTATTTTTACATACAATTCCCCATTTTATACAGTTGGGTGTTTTTACTGGAGCAATCTAGGTAAAGTACCTTGCTCAAGGGTACAGCAGCAGTGTCCCCCACCTGGGATTGAACCCACAACCCTCCCGTCAAGAGTCCAGAGCCCTAACCACTACTCCACACTGCTGTTCCTGTTCTGGGAGAAAGCTCAGGTATGGAGATGGTCTGTCGTCAGGAGAGGATTCAGGTAGCTTGTCTCACTCGCACTAATGAGTGCCTGTCTTGCATATCTTGCCTAACTGTGTGTGTGTGTGCAGGTGAACTTTGTGAACTCTGCTTCCACTCTGTTTTCCTAACAGTATCTAAACACTCTCAATTTCCTGGTGTGGGTTACAATGTTGTTCCAGACACAGAACACACATCTCTTCTACACAAGGTCAAACACACCCCACTTTATCAGTTCCTTGTTTCCGTGTATCCTGGGTTGGTTGAGTTGAAAATATCCTCTCACCACTGCTTCCTTTACAGCTGTGCTGAGCCACTTATGGGTTCCAAGCGTGCTTCACAAGATTTGTTTAGTCTTACCTGCTGTGCTCTTTTGATGGCTATAGAGCAGGGGTCCCAACCCTGGTCCTGGAGAGCCCCTCTCCAGCAGGTTTTATAGGTGTCTTTACATCATCAGTGGCTAAAGATCTGGAACACCTGTTCATCTTGACTAATTAAGCCAATAATTGGTGCAATTAAGTAACAGAGAGATTGGTTGAAACGAAAACCAGCAGCCACAGTAGCTCTCCAGGACCAGGGTTGGTGACCCCTGATACAGAGGTTTCAAATGTGCAGTTTTGAAAGAAACGCATGCTATAGCAAACATGATTTTAATTTTAAAATGCGACATCCTTTACTATGCTGCATTGCTTTCAGATAGTCTTGCACTTCCTTGGAAGGTGAAATTGTGGGGATGATGTATATACGAGAGGTTTTATGTACTGAAGTACAGCATGAAATGTTTGTATAATGTCTATTTTTTCGCATTTCTGTAATTTACTAAACAGTAAAATTTGCTTGATTTTATTTTTTCTTGCAATACTGTTTATAACTTTGGGGAAAAAAATGAAAAATTTTGCACTGTTTATGAATGACCCTGTACAGACAGACAGACAGACGCTGTCAATATTCAGCCAGTTCCTCACCTCCCCCCTGCTTCCTCTCTCCTCCTCTCCTTGCTTTTCCTCTCCTCTTTGTTCTCGCTCTTCCTCTTTTTCTTCATTATTCTCTCCATGTCTCTGAGCGGGTCGAGCAGAGCCTTCAGTTTCTCGTCTTTCTTCTCTTTCTCGCTCCCCCTCTCTGATGGACACAAACGCACAGAATTACTGTACAGTACAGAACTTACATAGAACTGAAAACACAAACCAACCTGTGCATTCAAACTGGAGCTGGCAGGAGTGCTTCTTGTTATGAGTCAGCAGAGTGGTTACCATCATTTCAAACACGATAAAGTTTAAATTGTTAATCCTACAGTTTAAAAGTTTAGGACGTGAATCAGAATCTAACACCCCTAGTTGAAAGGCAGCATTTTCATAGTCAGGATTTGTTTTTTTTTAATATGCATGAACCTGTTTTTTTACAGTGCTTGCCTCCACTGAAATCAGGTGCTGACAATCATAAGGGTTGGTTTAGGGGTTTGTTTCTTAATCGCTTTACGGACGGATTTACTATTCAGAGTGAAGAGTGGAGAAACTGCTGCTTGGGTTTGTGATGATCGCTGCTTTTCTTAGACTCTGTGAAGAACAGTGATCCACACAATCCCAAGCAGCAGTTTCTTCACTTGTTTCACTCTGATTGGTAAACCATCCCAATTAACACCAGTGATCATCGCATGAGGTGATCTTATCCAAATAATCATATAATCTGTTTGTGCAGTTTAGCTCACATCGTTTGGTAGCCTGGGTGTACAAGTGGGGTTAATCGGTGTAAAGGCTGTCCCTCAATTCATCACTCAGTACACTAAAGATCTGTATCTAAAAAACAGTACGATCTCACCGGGCTCTGTCCTCTGTTTCTTGGCTCTGTTCGTCTCCTCCTGCTTTCCTGTCGTTTGCGCTCCCTCCTTCTCACTCCCTTGCTCCTTTAGGTACCAGGGCGTGGCAGTGCCAGGGGCGGGGCCTAGAGACACCAGCAGACCAATCGCACGCTCACGTTTTTCCTGACCAAGAGAAAAACACAAAACACTGTCAATCCTGTTTTATTCATTTATTTATTTTATACAGTTTAGACTGCCCAATTATTTTACCCAGATTTTCTCACCAATTTAAAATGTCAAATTACATTCCCTCACGGCCGCAATTCGCCACACAGCTCAGGACAACTGAAGGTTCAGTGGGCGTCCTCCGATCCCACTGAATTCGAGAGTGGATGTCAGCGAGCTGCCAGCTTTGTAGGCATCCACCTGAGCTCACTGGGCGCCTGGCCAGCAGGGTTCACTGCTGTGGTTTTATTGCTTGGGAAGTGAAACAGTCCCTACTGCAGTGCTTTTGTCTCCTTCAGCCCCGGGAGCACCAGAGCCAAATATGATAAAGTTTAAATCCAGAGTCCCCAGTTTGAAGACTGGGGCGTGAATTTGTTACAGCCAGCAAAGGCAGCACCCAGAGGATTTGTTTTGCTGCCCCTGGTTTATTGGGATAGACCGCTCCCTGCAATCAGGTGGTGACAATCAGTGCTTTTGTCTAGGACGGAGACACTATTCAGACCCCTTACTAGGGGAGACACTGCTTGGAGATGATGCTGCTTTTCCCTGACTCTGTGAAGAACAGCCCCTGCACGCCATCCCACAGCATTTCTTCACTTTTTCACCAGGGGAGACATCCCAAGACCCCCAGTGATCCCCGCGTGACTTATCCAAATAATCCCCTAATCTGTGCACTTTGCCACACAGCAGTAGCCTGGGTGTACAAGGGGACACTCGAGAAAGGCCCCTGTTCATCCCCACTGACTGTATCTAAAAACAACGATCCCTGCACTGTCCTCACAGCAGTTGCTTTCCTGCTTTCCTGGAGGCACTCCCTGAGACCCCTCCGCTCCCCCAGGGCGTGACTGTGCCACTCCCCTGCACGCCACACAGCAGTGCTTTTACCAGGGGAGACACTCAGTGACCTCGTCAATTCTGTTTTAGTTGGGACAGAGACCCAAATACTCAGACAGGCACTCAGGAGCTTCCTGGTTTGAATCCTGTTTGAAGACCTTCGCTGGTGGCCCACAAGGAGCCCTGCATTAACCTTCGAGCTACTGGCTGAGGGAAGTTCATCTCATAATCCACCTTCAGCGACCCCCACTGGCCTGACGCCCGACAAGTTAAGGCACAGACTTCAAAAGCCGGATTGCTTGGCAAAATGTATTGCTCTGGTGAAGCTTTCCAGCAGGAATGGGGCCTCCAGTGAATCTGCAGCCCTGCTGACTGTGTGAATGGAAAGGCAAAGGCTGGATACGAACCTCAAAGCGCTGTAGCTTAAGTATTAAAAACAGCGAGTTTTCAGTTTATTCATTACTTTTCTTCTTCATGAAGTATTTCTAGGTGATTGATGAGTATCCTGTTGGATCCCGATTATCCTTGGATAGAGAGCTGTTTACTATTTGTGAACTCTCTCTCTCTCTCATACATAATTTATTGCTGAATCACATACTATAACATATTTACAGTTTTCAAACTACGAGGAGTCTGCCGTATACTTGAATATAAAACCAAAACAGTAACTGCATTGTCTTACAAAACACTGTGTACCCGAGTGTAAGCCTGTGCGCTCATTTGCAGGACAGTTCACTCAAGACCCTCCCGCTCTCTCACACAGAGTCACTCACCTGCTCTTGCTTCTTGTCCGCTTCGTATTCCTTGTTGCCCCTCTTCTCTCCTCCTCCTAGATCCCTCTCTCCAAACAGGTCCAGGTGCCTCTCGCCCTCCTTTTCTCCCTCCTCCTCTCCTCCCAGCGCTGCATTCCCAGACTCGGGAAGTGAAGCGCGGGATTTATTGCGCAGGAAATTCGTCCGGGCCTGACAGAGAGACAGACAGACAGAGAGACAGACAGACAGAGAGAGAGACAGACAGAGAGACAGACAGACAGATAGGTAAATTTGGGATTAACTTTACATTGTATGTAATTCCACCTACTTGGTACACGAAGCATCCACACTGATAAATGAACCTGCCAAGATAACCTCCCACATGTCTCCTATTGTACAAGACTAGTGGGGCTGTATCTTCAAAGGTTTTTCTCCAGTCTTTACTTAACTTTAGAGCAGAGAATAAAGCTGTTAATTTTATAAAACTGGGACCAAACAACTAAAGTACTACTATTCAGAGACTTTTACACGCATTAAAGCATTTAGCGTCTCAGTTTTATATCATTTACATGGAATGTTCTCCTTTCAAGAAATATTTAAGACTGGAGTAAATGCTATGAAAAGTATTAAACTAAAAAAAAACAACTATTAACTAAAAAAAAAGTTATCTGTTATTTATTAACCTTTACAGTCATAATGTTGCAACAAATGTATATATTTTATTCACGATGGTAAATAATGGTCCATGTAGAAATACTAAAATGAACTTTGAAAATCCATAGAAATAGTTATATTTAGAAATATTAAAAGAATCGTGTACAGTTTTTGACTAAGTGTCTTCAATAGTTAAAATGTTTGTCATTGAATTTAATGATTATATATATATATATATATATATATATAAATCATTTAATAGACGCTTTTATCCAAAACGACTTAGTAGTGAACTATACATCATAACTGCTACTGCAGAGTCACTTACAATAGGACCTGGGGTTTATGTCTCACCCGAAGATTATTAAAATTACGTTTATTAAAATGTACTTTTATTAAAATTAAAAACACAAAATAAATAAATCGCCATGGTTACCTCCTGCTCGGCGCGCTCCACTCTGCGCTGCCTCTCACGCGCCTCCTCAGCGGCTTGCGCCTCGTCCTTCCGCACGCGCGCGACGTTATCCTTGTTGCGGACGTGCCAGCTCTTCTTCGGTAGAATATTCATCTTTTAAATGGCATTAAAACCTTTTTTTTTTTTTTATTCGACTTGAAAATAAACCGAATCGAACAGAAAGACGATAGCTGAGTGGACACAGGACCAGCCGTGTAAATGTAAACTTCCTTTCACTCGGCGTCCGTGTTTATCAGGGGGAAGCCCGCAATTGGCTGAAAAACCGGTTCAGACCCGCCTCCCTCTTCGGATTGATTGGTGTTAAAATGCTGCCAATCTCAATTTTTGTTGTTTGTTATTGGAGCGGTGATTAGATAGTACCCGCCCTTATATTGTAATCTTGTCATATGATTGGATAAGCTGCGTGTCTCTCTGATGTGAAATTAAAACCAAACCCTTCCTTCGAGCGGCTGGATGGTGAGTGTTTAAATATACAGCTATGACCAACAGTTTAGTATTACACTAGAATTAACTAATGTTGCTTCATAAAGTCGAATGAAACCTGCTGAATAATGTTACGTTAACATATTGAGTTACACACCGCTTTGTAGTTTTCACACATACTTAACGAAAAACTGACAAAAATTCAAAAACTTTGAAATGTCACAGGAAGTACTACTACTATGGTTTCCGGTACACTTTTACGATATAATTTTGTAGTTTCTTTGATTACATGATGTTAAATAAAATATTAATATATATATAAAAATAGTAGACTACAGTAACGTTATAAAATATGTGAAATGTGTCTTTTCTATGACAAAAAAAATGGTAAAATTATGTCCCAAAATAATTCAGTATGTGATTTTATACAACACTTTATATAATACATCTGCATTGAGAAAACACCACTGGAATCGGAATAAAGGAAATTATTATGCAGTACTACAGTTCACGTGTAGTCACGGTTTTGGTAAGTAGCATTTTCAAAACCATATCATTATGTGCAGCATTAAAACATAGCAAATCCACAAAACCAACGAAATACATATTGTATATTTGACATTTAATTGTTAATGTTCTCTGTAACACGGGCCATCGTTTAACCTTGAAAAAAAATCCAATACACAGTACCTGAAGCAGATATACGCGTTTATCATATCAACAACATCAACGTGTGTTGTAAAAATAAAGCAACAATTGCTTTGAAAACTGTACAAAATATTTACTTGGGGGGCTAAGAATGAAAAATGTAAACAAAAAAAAAAAAATATGCCATTTTTGATATGGCAATTGTCAAAATAAAGGGGGAGCTGGAAGGTAAGAATTTACCAGTCAGGACAATGGCATTTAAATACGACTGTTAAACTGTATCTGTTGGTAATGTGGTTTCTTCTATGCAGCGTTTTTTAAACTGGGGTACGCGAGAAAAATTCTGAAATGGCAGACAACGCATTTTATTTAGTACCACTTCCCAATCTATTGCAAACTTTTGTCATTTAATCAACGTTTAATCTCTAACACCAGACTGCGGTGCTGTGACGCAGCGTTCAGTGCACACACGACTAATCTACATATTAAATATGTACGTTATAAATAAACCCTGTTGTTTAAATGTCATATAACCAGTTGGGTGGTTACTGCAGTCTGCCTTTGTGAAAAAAAAAAAAACATATTGTTTAACTCAATTTACTAGTATATTACCTGCAAAGGGCGATCAAGATTAAATTTTTTTCAGAGATTAAAACGCCAAAAATGTCTTTCAAAACAGAAGTTCTCTCCAATCAGAAACCAAAAGTATTGCAGTGATTTGTGTGGTAACAAGCAGGGACATCCATCACAATCCATACTAATATGGTTGTTGGCTTTATTATTGTTTTTAATTAGCATCAAGTGCTGTCACGTTTTAAAAACACCAAGAATTTAAAATGCCAAAATTTTTTTGGTTATGAGGTTAGCTGTAGATGCGTGGATAGTGAACTTTTCTTTGCCTTTTCTGTAATTTTATTATCAATAAAAATACATGATTGCCATTTGCTATCATGGAATAGTCCTATGTCATTTCTGAGTGATATGAGGCTAGCACGGAGGCTTCGTTGATTTTAATTAATTAATATTTACAATAAAATGATGTTGATGTTTCCAACAACTAGAAACCTGTTTGAGGGACTATTTTTATCCAAAAGTAATATTTTTTTCCATTATAATACTGTAACTTTTATAATTGTATCCATCACACACTCCAAGGCTTGTGTGTTTTGTTGTATCATGTTATTGTACAGACCTTTTTTTCTGTTTTCATTTTATTATGACTCTGTCTCAGATGGGGGTATGCGGTGGACTACTTTTTTGGAAAGGGGTACGCAGCTTAAAAAGATTGCAAACCCCTGTTCTAATGTGATTTGGTACAATGAATATCCTCTACTCCATGATACACCAGCATCACTGTGACACATTTCCCAATATTTTCCCCAAAAGTGACAGTGAGTATTGTAGAGACACCTTGGTTGTATCGACAGCTTTACAGTTTTATTTTTTGTTCTTCAGAAACAAAAGGTCAGTGAACTCTGCTGGCATATTTAAAAACAAACACAAATAAGAAATGGTGGTTGGTTCTGAATTATCAAACACATTGACCCCCTCACTGAAGAAAATGTCCCCCTAAAATTTAGAGTGGGGGCCACATTGACCCTCAGTCTGTAAGTCCTGGAGCAAACACTGTGCAAGGTAGATTTTTTTTTTCAGGAAAAACGTCCACAAGACCCCTTGCCAATATTAATAATAATAATAATAATAATAATACTACGTTAAATTAAGGTAATTTAACCTTAACCCTGTAATGCCTTAACAGTTTTGTATAGAGGAAGTTATTCTCATGTAATGCCACACACATACAAAAGGACGGATTCCTAGATTTACTCCACAAATACAAAAACTTTCAGAAAGACTATAAAGATTCCTGTTATCCCAGGTGAAGAACTTAGGACTGGAGTGAGGGGAGACACACTAAATCATATATTAGTAAGTTCTTCTCTAATTATATAAAATGTTGGTGGGTTAGGCACCTTTTGTGGACTAAAAAACCCACTAAATTACATCTGTAGCATATATTCTTATACAACACACACAAAAACCCAGCTAAACATAAACTGGCAGAAAATATTTATTTTATGTTTTAAAATATTCTTACTTTTATTTGTACATCTGCAATGCAAGTTCTGAAGAAATCAAAAGGTACACAACTAAATCATGAAGAAAAAAAAAAATCAAATCACCGAATACGCATACGCAATTAAAAACAACAGCAAAGAGCATAACCTGCTGCTGCTGCAAGCCGTCCAGCACAGAGGAAGCTGCAGCTGAAACTGCATTTAGAGGGTGTAAATGAACTGGCAAGGCAACAAAGCCTGATTTCTGACAAAATGCTCGAAAGGCTATGGAGAGTATAGCCAATATACTTTCACCTAGAGCTCGATTGTTTATAAAATTGATTTTAACATAATTCCTTGTTTGTTTAGAACAGTCCCCCGTAGACGCCTGTGCTGTCTGTCAGAAAGAAAGAAACACATGGTACAACTTGATGATAAACATATTCTAGTTATATTATTACTACAGTGCAGTCTAGGGATCTTAAAGTGCATTTGCAATGTAATTCTAGTCACTATAGTCTTGTTCCTCAACTACAATGTAATTCTATCACAGTCATATTGAACTGTTTTAAACAGCACCCCCTCATTCCCAGAGTTCCCTGGTCTCAGAGATGTCAACCACGCTGCCTGAAGGACCCGCAGACTTCTTCTGATTGGCTGGGGTCAGCTCCGAAATCCGCTTCACCAAAAACTGCTTGTCACGGCCCTCCTGTGAACAGAACACTCAAACCCTTTAATAAATATCTATAATTATTATCAAGATCAGGCAGTGTATGCAGGGCTAGGCACATCACTATTCCTGCACCCAATCCTGGTTCAGATTTCTTATAATTCGTGAGGTGTAGCAGTTAAAAGTAATTGTGGCTAACAAAATTATTTCATCCAATTCTCCACCATACACATCCATTCATTATATAGTTCTCAAATATGCAACTTTGAAAGAAACATGTATTTCATACAGAGCAGACACACTTAGAAACAGAAACAGACACACACACTTAGAAACAGAAACAGAAACAGACACATCACACACACACACAGACAGAAACAGATGAAAAGACACAGAAACACACACACAGAAAACAGAAACAGACACGCACACACAACAGACACAGAAACAGAAACACACACACAGAAACACAGAAACAGACACGTGCACACACACACACAAACACACACAGAAACACAGAAACAGACACGCACACTCACACACAGACAGAAACAGATGCGCAAACACACAGAAACAGAAACACACACAGAGAAACAGAAACATGCACACACACACTGAGACAGAAACAGATGCGCAAACACAGAAACAGAAACACACACAGAGAGACAGAAACACAGAAACAGACACTCGCACACACAGTGAGACAGAAACAGATGCGCAAACACAGAAACTTGCACACACACACAGAAACACACATACACGAAAAAGACACATGCACACACAGAAACAGACGCAAACACACACAAACAGAAACACACACAGAGAAACAGACACAGAAACAGACAGTGGATTCTCTCACCAGTTTGAGCTGAGCTTTGAGCTGAGCCACGTTGTTTCCATACACTGATGCCATGGCTGCCATGTAGGAGAACACCAGGCTGTGAAAACAACGAGAGGCAGTATGATAGCATCGAGGGGGAGAGGGGAGAACACCACAACACACATGGAAATGTAGCTGGAGGTTATTTTTATGATTCCTTGTCATATTGCATTGAGAAAGTGTTTAGTATCTCTCCGACTCATATTTGTTGAGTTGCATTGAGAAAGTGTTTATATCTCACTGACCTGTCATATTAGTGGAGGTGTATTATGAAAGTAGTTAGTATCTCACTGCCTCTGTCATATTTGTTGAGTTGTATTGAGAAAGTGTTTAGTTTATCTCTGACTGTCATATTTGCGAAGCTGCGTTGAGTTCGTCTTGTGCTTGCTGAGCACCACCTCCAAGTAAAAGTATCTTGTGGGTGTATTCTTTTCAACAGTGAAGATACCTGACTGCAGGTATGCACACAGCCCTGGCTGGCAGACTCGCTGTGGGCCTGGCTTGGCATGCAAGTCACAAACATATATTTGGTTGTCGCGGTTACCAGCTCAGCAGAAAGAGCGGCACGGCGAACGCCTGTGACCCCAGGAAGTTGAAGAAGGATTGTGCCGTCTTAGGAAGTGAGGTCAAGGACTGGGGGACAACATCCCACATGTGTCTGAGGGAGCGAAACGGACCGCAGCCAAACGAGGGGTGAATCCTGAAAGAGACGAGCAGAGGAGGGAACTTCACACACTCACCCAGGGACTCCCAGCTAGAGACATCAATACCACTCTCACTCGGCTTCAAAGTCATTGCAGCTAACAAAATAGTTCTATATGTGTTCTCTTCCGTGAACATCCATTCCAAGTGTGAAAGAAGTATGCTTTATTAAGCATGTATTCTCATTTTAACACATCTGGTAGTGCACTGGGTTAGGATTACCATATGACTCCATATGCACTAGGACTGTTTGGGATAGTTCAGGCTTTTCAACTCGCATCGCAGTGCATTCTGGTACGTTTTACCTGTCTCAGGTACCTTTCACAGCAGGACTACACTTGCCAGAATGCATTGGGATGTGAGTTGAAAAACCTGAACTGCCCCAAACTGGCCTAGTGTACCTGGAGTTAAATGGTAATCTTGCACCGGGTTAAATAAATATCTATTTGTAAGCAATTCCTTAGTCACGTGGATGGGAAATTGTCCCCACCCTGTCACTGGCTTCTTTCTTGTCAATAACCAACCAGCTGCTTCCCTGATTGTCTGACATGCTTTCAGCCAGTATTTTACGTTCAAATTTAAGACTAATGTAGCTAATGGAAGTGCATAACGGGTATGATTTATGGAATTCAATATTATTTTGAATGGTATTGTATTGTACTCACACAGCCACGCTGTACCCCAGGGGTACACAGGCCAGCCCCAGCCCCAGCAGCAGCACCAGCAGGAAGAAGAAGTTTGAGGTGGAGGAGCGAAACGTCCGGCTCGCAGGACGACAGTTCTGGAACAATGTCAGCTGTGAGGAGGGAGGGAAAAGAGGAAGAGGAAGAGAGGGACAGATGGAATCTGTTAAGCTGAGGGAACATAAACCCACTTTGTGGCTTGGAACTTGGTTTCAGGAGACTGGGTTTCAGGCCACTGCATGGCACACCAGGGGAGACTTGGGGTTTGATACAGCAAATTTGCCTCAAACTAGGTCTCCTGGAACCAAGTTTCAAGCCACTGTTCCTGAAAAAGTGAATTTGTGTTCCCTCAGCTTTTATAATCACCAAATGTCCTTTATAATTCAAAGAGATGTTACATTTTGTTTTCTCATTATTTTCAATGATCTTTAACTTCCTGTGTCAGCTGGAGGGTTAAATCGTCCCCACCCCTTCACGGGCTTCTTTTCTGTCAATACCCAATCAGCTGCTTCCCCTATTGACTGACATGCTTTCAGCCAGTAGCAGGACCCAGAAGACACTGCTGGGGAGAAATGACCGAGGAAGTAAATCAGTAACAGACTTCCTGGAAGGCAAAAAAAAAGAACTTCCTTTTTCCCTGTGTAGTACCAGATGTTTGCTATAGCAACATTAATGTGATTTACAGAATGATTGTTTTAGAGACAATCCCTGTAAGACAGTGATCTCCAACCCTGGAGAGCCCCTATCCTGCAGGTTTTATAGGTGTCTTCACATCATCAGTGGCTAAAGATCTGGAACACCTGTTAATCTTGACTAATTAACTGCAATTAAGTAACTGAGAACTCAGATGAAACGAAACCCAGTAGCTCTCCAGGACCAGGGTTGGAGACCCCTGCTGTAAGAGTAGCATGAACTTGACTGTTGAGGAGCGAATGATAGAAGTGGATCCACTGTGGATCCAGTATGAACTGTGTTGACCAGAGGGAGGAGAGGGCAGTAGAGAGCTCTGGACCACAACACCGTGACAGAGAGAGGGTCAGATGGTAATGGGTATATAGACTAGGTTTAGAAACTTGCACTAGCCCTGCATCCAGTCCTGGGTTTCAGAACTCCCCTTGTTTAGGTATATTATTGAAATCAACAGGTGCCAGGAGTTTGAACAATCAGGCTCCTGCTAAATCTGCACTGAAGTGATCATGCTTGAATAAGTACTTGTGGTCGAGCAGCTGTTGAGTGGCGTGTGTGGTGACGTCACGGACCAGGAAATACCAGAAACAAAACAATGGATGGGCGGGTGAAGCTGAACGCTACTGCGCTCTGCGTATTTATTAAATAATAAAACAAAACAAAAGGTTTAAACCAACAACAAAACAACACAACAAACAAAAGGCGCGTTGGCCAAACAAATAAAGTTTTAGCAGTTGTTTGTTTTTTTTAATTTGTTTTCTCTCTTGAATTGTTTAAATAATATACTTAATTGATGGTAGTTTGGAAACCAGGACTGGGTGCAGGGCTAGTGTGTTTCTAACCATGTAGACAGTTATTATTTCTTGAAGAAGAGCAACCAGAATTATTCCGGGTTTAAAGGGCATGTCATATGCAGATAAGATAATTGAATCTATTCAGTCTTGAACAAAGAAGACTACGCTGCGATCTGATTCAAGCATTCACAATTCTAAAAGGTATTGACAATGTCGACCCAAAGGACTTTTTCAACCTGAAAAAAGAAACAAGGACCAGGGGTCACAAATGAAGATTAGATAAAGGGGCATTCAGAACAGAAAATAGGAGGCACCTTTTTACACAGAGAATTGTGGGAGTCTGGAACCAGCTCCCCAGTAAAGTTGTTGAAGCTGACACCCTGGGATCCTTCAAGAAGCTGCTTGATGAGATTCTGGGATCAATAAGCTGCTAACAAGCAAACGAGCAAGATGGGCTGAATGGCCTCCTCTCGTTTGGAAACTTTCTTATGTTCTTTAGTAGGAAAGCAGTATGAACGACTGTTCATGAGAGGGAGGGGGACAATGGAAGGCTCTGGTCCACAACACAGTGATAGAGACCGGGTCGGGTGATGATGGATAGGTAGACAGTGCTTCTCTCACCTTCTTGAAGTAGAAGAGCAGTATGAACTTGACTGTGTTGATGAGAGGGAGAAACGGGCAGAAGAAAGCTCCAGTCCACACCACCGTCTGTGCGTACACCAGGCCCAGCACGTTCTCAGGGACCACAAACTCCTGACGACCCCAGAGCTGCAGGGGCTTACAGGAGCAGTGATCAACCAGCATCCTGGAGAGAGAGAAAGAATACAGGGTTTTACTGGGGAACGAGATGGCTTCGGGAATTGAAATTAATAATAGTGGGGGTTTACGTCTCCTATTAATGTGCAGCTTTGCAACCTGGCCAAGGTTTGGAGAAAAGTGTGTGTGTGTGTGTGTTTTTTTTTCTTATAAATTAGAATTGTGTTTGCACTTGTTCATCCATCTATTTTGGGGGGGTAGTATTTTAAACACTGAGGCTTTTGCTGATATAAATGGGATGCATTCTCTATGCAGCGTTTAAAATAAATGTTGGTGCCCCAAAATAGCAAGTCTGACACTAACATACATCTCCTGTCATCACTGTAAATTCAAAATTGGATGACGGCAGTAGGTATAGAATGGTGTAGACACCCCTATATAAATAGGTTTTGCTACATTAATACCAAGTTTCATCACAGTTGGATCAGCTGTTTTCCAGATATATGAAAAATACTATCTACAAATGCCTCCACTATATCCCTGTAGGGGATAATTAGAGATGAACTTTATGAGGTCCATAGAGATCTATATACACATACTGACTTTATAAGAGATCCATAGAGATCATCTTTATATACACATATAGACTGACCTGCGAGGGAACTCTACCAGCAAGATGACCACCACGCCTGTGATGAAATCGAAAATCATCAACTTGTACATCTCCTGTCCAACCCGAGTCTCCCAGCACTGAGAACAAGAGTGGAGAGAGTCTGTCAGGGAGAGAGAATGACAAGGCAGGGGAGAGGAGGGAGGCAGGCATCAACTCCAGCACCTCCCAACCCACCCAGCACAGAGAACAATAGGGGAGAGGAGTGAAGAGAGGGAGGCATCAACTCCAGCACCTCCCAACCCACCCAGGTCTCCAAGCACTGACAATAAGAGGGAGAGCTGCTCAGGATATGCACTGTACAAATCTCATCATCCACTTGTCCCTGAGAAAAGTCTCCCATAGTAAAAGCACAGCAAAGTGTAATAAAACAGTGAAAGCATGATAAAGCAGAGAGAGGTATGGTAAAGCGTATTAAAAAAACAAACCATGGTAAACTAACCCTTATAAAAATTTCCCATATCTAAAGCACAGCAAAGTATAATAAAGGTCAGTGACAGCATGGTAAAGCATAGGGAAGCATTGTAAAGACCAGTGAGGTCTGGTAAAGCATAGGGAAGCATTGTAAAGCACAGAGAGGTGTGGTAAAGCATAGGGAAGCATTGTAAAACACAGAGGTCTGGTAAAGCACAGGGAAGCATTGTAAAGCACTGAGAGGCGTGGTAAAGCATAGTGAAGCATTGTAAAGCACCGAGAGGTCTGGTAAAGCACAGGGAAGCATTGTAAAGCACAGAGAGGTGTGGTAAAGCATAGGGAAGCATTGTAAAGCACAGAGAGGTCTGGTAAAGCATAGGCAAGCATTGTAAAGCACAGAGAGGTATGGTAAAGCATATTTATAATCATGGCAAACCAGGGTAAACTATGATACATGCAGAGGATAACCATGGGAAGAACATTGTAAAACTGTAACAATGCTATGCAAAAATTCCATAGTAAACGTTTATATGCACAATCCTTTATAACTGCTATACAGAGAGGGGTACTCTTATATTGTGGGGATCTGAATGGGGGTGCAGTGTGCTACTTGCCGGGTACTGGGCGTAGTTGTATTCACAGGGTCTGCAGGCTGATTCATGGGGTTCCCCGCCGCAGGTGATCTGATTCCAGAGAGAATAGAGGAGCACCCCCAAACTGGTGAGCCTCAAAAAACACTGACCTGAAAGGAGGGAGGGAGAGAACCACCATCACTATAGATTTATAGAGGGATGGAGATGGAGAGGAAGTAAAGTATACAGTAAGAGAGAGAGAGGGGGATAGGGAAGTACTGTTAACAAAATAGTTCCATACATTTTCTCTGCCATACATATAAATTAATTTTATATAAGTTTCAAAATAAGTCTGTGGAAAGTTACTGAGAAGGACAGACATTCCTTATTCCTTAAGCTGTACCTGAAAAGCAGCCATAATGAAGGAAGAATTGTTGAGGAATGATGTTACCAGAGCAGTGATAATGAGGAAGAGTCATTGAGGAATGATGTCACCAGAGTGATAATGAAGGAAGAAGTTAACAAAAACATTGAGGAATGATGTCACCAGAGCAGTGATAATGAGGAAGAGTCATTGAGGAATGATGTCACCAGAGCATGATAATGAGGAAGAGTCATTGAGGAATGATGTCAGCAGAGCAGTGATAATGAGGAAGAGTCATTGAGGAATGATGTCACCAGAGCAGTGATAATGAGGAAGAGTCATTGAGGAATGATGTCACCAGAGCAGTGATAATGAGGAAGAGTCATTGAGGAATGATGTCACCAGAGCAGTGATAATGAGGAAGAGTCATTGAGGAATGATGTCACCAGAGCAGTGATAATGAGGAAGAGTCATTGAGGAATGATGTCACCAGAGCAGTGATAATGAGGAAGAGTCATTGAGGAATGATGATTCAATGATGTCACCAGAGCAGTGATAATGAGGAAGGATTGAGAATGATGTCACCAGAGCAGTGATAATGAGGAAGAGTCATTGAGAAATGATGTCACCAGAGCAGTGATAATGAGGAAGAATCATTGAGAAATGATGTCACCAGAACAGTGATAATGAGGAAGAGTCATTGAGGAATGATGTCACCAGAGCAGTGATAATGAGGAAGAGTCATTGAGGAATGATGTCACCAGTCACCAGAGCAGTGATAATGAGGAAGAGTCATTGAGAAATGATGTCACCAGAGCAGTGATAATGAGGAAGAGTCATTGAGGAATGATGTCACCAGAGCAGTGATAATGAGGAAGAGTCATTGAGGAATGATGTCACCAGAGCAGTGATAATGAGGAAGAGTCATTGAGGAATGATGTCACCAGAGCAGATTTACCTCCGGTTTCTTTAAAACACAACACAATACGATCCCACAATACCCCAGTGACCTTTGAAGCACAGCAAGAATTTCCAAAGGTTGGCCAGGTTTGGAAAAAAAAAGCTCTCCGTGGGCAGCTGAAGCCTGTAGCACCAGGCAGTGGAAACGAGGCATTATTCTCCTACCTGATCAGGGTCAGTTTGATCTGCATTGTCATGGAGTAGCGCTCGAAGCGGATGATGATGTCACAGAGGGTGGGAACCAAAAAGTTGGCGGCTGTGATGACGATGGAGGGGAGGTACTGAACCAGCAAGAGCAGGAAGAAATTGTCCTTCACTGAGGGGTCTTCCTGTGAGACAGAGAGAGAGAAGATAGGGGAGAGAGCATGAGAGAAGAGAGGGAGAGGAGTGTGAGAGAGGAATGGAAGGGAGGGAGCGAGTGTGAGAGGAGAGGAAGGAGGGAGGGAGAGGTGAGACATTGTTGTAAGCGACTCTGCAGCTGATGCATAGTTCACACACCCTAGTCTCTGTAAGTCAGCCTTGGATAAAGACTGCACATGCTGTTGTCTCCCAAATTGGTAATTATGTTAATAAAATGCCTTGTTCATATTGCAAGCTGATCTAGATGTTTAATCAAGCATGAGTATTAAACTGTATTGAGCGAGTCATTCTGTGTTGATCCACTCAATAAGGCTCCCACCAGTGAGCCAGTTAACAGTGTGCTGGTACCTGCAGTATGGAAGACTGTTCAGATGCTCTATAGATGCAGTAGAAAGCAGCTAGGATGAGCCCCACCACTAACAGGTTGAGGACTCCTCTCAGTGTGTAGAGACAGACTCTCTGAGCCAGGGTGCGAGAAGCAGCGTTCCTGCGCAGATCATCTTCCTCCAGCTCCACCTGAGAGAGAGAGGAGGAGAGAGAGAGAGGGGGGATGGAGGGAGAGAGGGATAGAGAGGGGTTGAGAGGGAGAGGGGGAGAGGGAGAGAGAGGGAGGAGAGGTAGAGGGAAAGAGGGAGGGAGAGAATTAGCTATGCTGAAGGATAGCCTATATATTTGGTAAAAGTAAAACATTAATAAATATTGAAATAAGTGAATATATAAATCAATACAAAGACATTTCTTTCTTTCTTTATCTGTCTGATATTTATTTATTTTTCACTATCAGATATAAACACTGCCAGTTAATACTGTATGAAACGAAAATAAATACTCAACAATTCTTGTTCAATTGTATATTAGTGAAGATTTTTGTACATAAAGGTCGTCATGCTTCATATATTTTTACTTTCAAATATAAAAATATATTGTAATGACCTGGACAATTGCTTTGTTGCAGGACTTGTTGTCTGTTCAGTTGGTCTCGTCTGTCTTTTATACATGTTATGGGAAGGGTGAGTGAGTGAATGAGTGGGGAGAATGTGTGTTGCTGTTTTCGCGGGTTGCAGAGCATGGATGTGACTGGCTGATGAGCTGGACAGCGGCAGGAAACGACAGGAGGTTATATAAGGAGGTGCATGAGCCTGGGGACTGGAGACAGTCCAGCGCTGAACTTGAATGAGAAACTGTGGGTGCGACTGAGCGAGCGTGTGAGCTGTGACCGGAGAGAACATACAGTGAAAGTGACTAAAACATAGGGATATTATTTAGGTGCCTTGAATTCCAGCCCTCTGTAGTTTCAAATAAAACAAACTGTAGTTTGTAATAAAACAAACATTTTGAGAATTCAGCACCGTCTCCCTGAGTACTACTTCCTAAACATGAAAACGTTACAATGAAAGTGGATCAAACTTGCATGAAAAACACAAGCCAAGTTACTAGAAAAAATTGGGGCAACCTTGGCCCCCATCGGTTTTACAGTTGTGCCAATCCTACCTGCAGCTCGTAGCGAATGCTGTTTTGTTTGAGTCTCGCTGCCTGCTCCCCTTCCAGTCCGAAGTCCCACCCACAGAACACGCTCATGCTGTAGCTGCTCAGATCTCCGTCCCCAGTGACCACGGCAAGCTTGAACCCAGAGCCAGACCTGCAAAGTGGGAGAGGAGCACTTCTGACTGGGATACCTTTCTACCAATGGCAGCCTCATTACAGTGCAGCTTCCACATATTTAAGAGCACAGGAGAATCTTCGAATGAGAGGAAGCCGTTCAGCCCATCTGCAGCTACAGCCAAAAGTTTAGCATCATACTTTAGATCTTTTATTTAACATCATGTAATCAAAGAAAGTACAAAATGATATTGCAAAAGTCTACCAGAAGCCATAATAGTAATACTGTATTTCTGCTAAGTCTACATCATTTCCAACTGTGTCCTCTGGTCCTAGTGCATGTGCTGCGCTTAAACTAGTGGTCAGGGTAACTACGCCAGCTCCTTTTAGATTCTAAAGACTTCAGTCAAGCCTCCCCCAATTCTTCTTTGTTCTCAGATAGACAGATTGAGTTCTTTCAGCCTTTATTCATTGCCCTGAAAACTGCTTTGGTTTGTAGGTGTAATTTCTACAGCTATTATTAGAGGACTAGCTCCTAACGTTTAAACAACAGGACTAGGGAGCCCATTCCTTACTCTCACCATGGAGCAGCACGGAAAAGAGCTCAAGAGATGTTCATTTATAAATGCTATGAAAAAAAACGCCATTAAAAATCTAATGCACCTTTAACATAATGTGTGCCTGTTTCTTATAAGAAAATGTGGGATCTTTGAAGTGATGGTAATTGCGTGTGTAAATAGTGTGTGTGTGGGAATGTAAGGTTGGCAGGGATGGGGTTAAATCTGTCCCTGCCAGCAATCACAGGTGTGGCCATTCCCCAGTTAGGTAACTGGTGCGTGGCGACATGTATAAATAGAGCCAGAAAGCCTTTGTGGTGTTTTGAAAACTTTATAGTGAAGGCAAATGCCTGTTTTGTGTGAACGTTTGTCTTGGCCCTTGTGTCGTGTTTATTTGTTATTATTATTTATCCAGGGCGAATTACAATTGTTACAAGATATCACATTATTTTACATACAATTACCCATTTATACAGTTGGGTTTTTACTGGAGCAATCTAGGTAAAGTACCTTGCTCAGGGGTACAGCAGCAGTGTCCCCCACCTGGGATTGAACCCACAACCCTCCGGTCAAGAGTCCAGAGCCCTAACCACTACTCCACACTGCTGTTCCTATGTTTGTTTTTTGTTTAATAAATGTGTGTTTTGTGACTGCAGCTTCTGTGTCTGGGTCTAATTCCTGTCTGTAACCAGCCTGGGCCATGACGCTACCCTGTCACAGTAGCACACATGAGATCATATTTATCTGACATTTTGGTAAAGTAGCTAAATTGCCTTCAAATATAAGAGCCCCCCTGAGCGCTCACCTCAGCACGATCCAGGTGAGACTGAGCAGGATGTAGAAGAGGCAGGTGAGCAGGTACGCCAGGGGCACATTGTAGGAGAACTGTGAGGAGACGCCCACCTCAGAGTTCTGATAGTATCCGTAGAACAGGGCGGACAGCTCCATGAAGCCCTGCACGTTCACAAGAGAAGCAAGGACAAGGCTCAGGACAGGGGGGTCAAACTCCAGGCCTCGAGGGCCGCAGGGTCTTCTGGTTTCTATTCCAAGCTCTCAAGTAACTGCATTGATTGAATTATGTGTTTAATTGGACATGTTTGATGTTTTTTCAAGGTCTTTTACAGTTGATGATTTAAGGCCCGGACACAGGAACGAGGAACTGATAAAGTGGGGTGTGTTTGACCTTGTGTAGAAGAGATGTGTGTTCTGTGTCTGGAACAACATTGTAACCCACGCCAGGAAATTGAGAGTGTTTAGATACTGTTAGGAAAACAGAGTGGAAGCAGAGTTCACAAAGTTCAGCTTCACACACACACAGAGTTAAGAAAGATATTAGAGTGCGAGTGAGACAAGCTACCTGAATCCTCTCCTGACGACAGACCAGCTCCATAGCGTAGGTTTCTCTCAGAACATTAGGCAATCATGATTTGATTTCTGTTTATAACTAGGTGCTACATTGCTGTGTCTACCGATAATGTTTAAGCTACATGTGTGTAACTTCTGAATATTGAAATCAAGAAATGGAAACTTCCTGCCATAGCCATTGGTAATGTGCGCAGTCATTTGCAGACATTAAATTAAATTAGTTTCCTCACACACACACAGATAGACCAGTAGAATCACAGACAAAAAGAGAGACAGAAGAACAGATGCATAGTCAGAATCTTAGAATGACAGATTTAACATTCCAGACAGACAGACTGACACAGATAGATGAAATACACAGACTGGGATTTTTAGCAAATCAATAATCTTACCTGTCACGAACTTCAATTTGCTATATAGGTCTCAAATGTGCAGCGTCGAAAGAATCACATGTTATATCAAACGTTTTAAAACATCTCTCTTTGCAAGTCATGCTAATAGCCAACCCAATGCTTCCACTATTTTTCCTTTGTAGATGATTAGATCCAACATTTACAAGCAAATATATCACATTTTTAAAAACGGAAATCATGTAAAATGTGTTTCTTTCAAAACTGCACATCCGATACCTCTGTAGCTAATTGAAGTGTGTGACAGGTAAGATTTATGGAGCTGTCATTTTTTTTTGCTACAATTACTTTAAATACAAACAGAGAGACAGTTACCGTCCCTGACAGCAAGTCCAGCAGGTAGCTGTAGAAGTAGACCAGTCCCTGAGGAGAGGGGTTATAGTGCAGACACTCAGCCGGGCCTGGGAGAGAGAGAGGGAGAGGGGTTAGAGAGCAGGGGAGAGAGACAGAGGGGGAGGGGTTAGAGAGCAGGGCCTGGGAGAGAGAGAGGGAGAAGAGTTAGAGAGCAGGGGAGAGAGAGAGGGGGGGGGGTCAGAGAGCAGGAGAGACAGAGCAGGGGAGGGGTTAGACAGCAGGGGAGAGAGAGAGGGGAGGGGTTAGAGAGCAGGGGAGAGACAGAGCAGGGGAGGGGTTAGACAGCAGGGGAGAGAGAGAGGGGAGGGGTTAGAGAGCAGGGGAGAGAGAGGGGAGGGAGAGAGGGGGAGGGAGAGGGGTTAGAGAGCAGGGGAGAGAGAGGGGGAGGGGTTAGAGGGGGAGAGACAGAGCAGGGAGGGGTTAGACAGCAGGGAGAGAGAGAGGGGGAGGGGTTAGACAGCAGGGGAGAGAGAGAGAGGGGAGGGGTTAGAGAGCAGGGGAGAGAGAGAGGGGGAGGGAGAGAGGGGGAGGGAGAGGGGTTAGAGAGCAGGGGAGAGACATAGAGGGGGGGATTAGAGAGCAAGGCCTGGGAGAGATTGAGAGGGGTTATTGAGATCTCAGAGCTGTAACAATAGTCACATCTATCTATCTATCTATCTAACCTTATATCTAGGAAGGGTAACAAAGGTTAACTTGGATTTTAGCTTTTACAAACACATTGCATTTTTCTGGAAATATCTGAACTGATCTTTGTGAAACTAAAGATGGTGAATTGGTTCATATTGAATGCTTTAGTGTTTGTTGCAAGGGGTTATTTATTGTATGTATTATTTATTTTTCCAGTGGGGGTTGTAAGGAGTTATAATTAATATCATTGTTGATGTATTTATCAGAATTTTTTTTATTATTTTTATTTTTTTTTATCACTTAAAGTACTTGTGGGCCTACCAGTCTAATAATAATAATAATAATAATAATAATAATAATAATAATAATAACACAAATCCTTTTTTTTGAAAATACTTTATTATTATTATTATTTTTATTATTATTATTATTATTATTATTATTATTATTATTATTATTATTATTATTTTAATATTAGCTTCAGGTATTTCTTATACTTCAGTTCCTGTAATGCAGTTGCATAGGTTCATGTTTGGTCTCCTAGCAGCGTTCAGTATGCTGCAGCGGTAGGCAGCCCTGGTCCTGGAGTGCCACGATCCTGCAGGTTTTGAAGGGGTCTCTTAATCATCAATTACTAAATACCTGGAACACATGGTAATTCTAACCACTTAAGCCAATCATTGACAATTAGGGATTGGGTAAAACAAAAGCCAGACGTGTCTGTGGCACTGAACCAGGAAGGAGGAAGGAAGATATTTAAATAAAAACAAAAGCCCCAAGATAGGAGAGCTAAGCAAGGCTTTAAAATCCTGATAGTACAGGTAGAAATGAAACAATATCACTGAATGCATTGACTGGCCAACAACAATTATTTGCATATGCAAAATGCACCCTCTTACTAGGGTGTACACGATAATGGACTGTGTACTGCGGTGTTTACAACAAACACATTGCTTTACCATTGCACAGTGTCCCGTGCTGCGCATTACTCAGCGTTATATCTTTAAACACATTGCCCGCCTCGTTTGTCATTTTTAATCACACATCAGGGTCATAATTCAACAGGGCAGAACATTCAGCAACATTTACTCCGTCGCATTCGACAGAAGAAAACGTTTTAAAGTATCCAGATCACGCTCCCTCCTGCTGGTTTTCTGTTCCCACTCGTTTCAATCAGAGTGTGATCTGGATACACTGCCATGTTTAGAAAAAATAAACTCTTTCTCCTGGCGAACGTTCTGGAGTAAAAGCTTTTTTATTTTAAATATATCATATTTATTTACCGATGATGCTTGAGTTAAAATGTCAACACTATGAAAACTATACGGACAGCACAGGATAGAGCAGAGGTAAAGCAACGTGCTTCCTGGAAGCGCTGGGGGGTTCTGGAACGCTTTAAAACTACAAGTAAGGGACCGTTTAATAACCCGCTTAAAAACATCCTGAATCCACCGGGGGTGGAATTAACAGCTAAACATAAAGGAAAATTAAGAAGAAAAACTCCTTTTAAAAGAACTGCACATTTGAAACGTATGCAGTGAATGGAAGTGTGAAATGGATAAGATGTATGGATTTTTTCTGTTGGTTATACTTACTTACAAGGGTTTTAATTAAAAAGTCAGCTATGAAAGTAGGACTGAGAAACAAGGATTCAATGACAGGCTGCTGTGCTGTCAATGGGAGCCTTGGTGACGTCCCTGTATAGCAAAAGTGTCACACTTGTATATATCGCAGGAGTCAATAGTGAAGAGATTACACTGTGATATTAAACTTCAACGGACCATACTGTACTCCAGTGTTTACTCCTTATTAACTCCTGTTTGAAACAGGTAAAACGCATGTAATTTTTTTTACAAAAGTAGAAGCAACTACTGTATTATATAGCTCAAGTTCTCTTCGTCACTCTCAAGATGTTTCATCATCTGTAACACATTTTTTTTTTTTAAAAAGTAGCAGTTAATTAAAGATTAGTTAATGTTTTGAAAGTACCCCCCTCAGTGTGGGGAGTTTTAATTAGTTAGTTCATGGAAAGTTCCTCTCTCATTAATTAAAGATTCACCTTTTGAAAGTAAAACATTAATTGGTTTCACAGTGTTCAGGGAGTTCCCCATTAATTAAAGATTAGTTTGCTTTGAAAGTACCCCTTGGTTTCTCAGTGAGAGGTCAGATTCATTAGTTCTGAACATGTTTTGGGAATCACCACGGAAACTCTCTCATTAATTAAAGATTAGTTCATGTTTTGAAAGTACCCCCCTTGGTTTCTCAGTGTGAGGGAGTTCCTCTCTCATTAATTAAAGATTAGTTCATGTTTTGAAAGTACCCCCCTTGGTTTCACAGTGTGAGGGAGTTCCTCTCTCATTAATTAAAGATTAGTTCATGTTTTGAAAGTACCCCCCTTGGTTTCTCAGTGCGAGGGAGTTCCTTGGTTTCAATGCAGTACCCCCCCTGTGAGGGAGTTCAGCTTTCAAATTAACCGGAAAGAAGGGAGTTCCTCTCAAAGATTAGTTCTGTTTTGAAAGTATTTTCTTCATGTTTTGAAAACCTGTTACCAGGGAGAAGACCAGTTCATGTTTTGAAAGTACCCCTTGGTTTCTCAGTCATTTTAAAAGATTAGTTCATGTTTTGAAACTTTCACAGTGTGAGGGAGTTCCTCTCCATGTCCCTCAATTATTAATTAAAGACAATGAGCCCACCTCTCTCATTAATTAAAGATTAGTTCCTGCCCAGTCCCCCTCAGTTCCTGACCACTTCATGTTTTGAAAGCCAGGGAGTTCCTCCCTCCCTCCCTCATGTTTTGAAAGTAATTTTGGTTTCCCAGTGCCTCCTCAAAGATTAGTTCACTGAGCCAGAGTTCCTCCCCCTAATTAAAGATCCCAGTGCCTCCCTTGAAAGCTCCCCCCTTGTTTCACAGTGTGGGAGTTCCTCTCAGATTAGTTCAGTTTTGACCCCCCCAGTTCCTCCTCATTAACCATTAGTTCAGTTTTGAGCCAGGTTTCTCAGTCCCATTAATTAAAGTTAGTTCCTCAGCTCCAACCACTTTTGAAGTTTCCAGTCATTAAAGATTAGTTCATCCCCTTGGTTTCTCTCAGTCCCAAGATTACATGTTTTGAGCCAGCCTTGGGGAGTTCTCTACCAGTTCTGAAAGAGCCTTGGTTTCTCAGTGTGAGGGAGTTCCTCCTCCTTAAAGATTAGTTCATGTTTTGAAAGTACCCCCTTGGTTTCTCAGTTAATTAGTTCATAACCACCCCTTGGTTTCTCAGTGCCAGGAGTTCTTCTCATTAATTAAAGTCTAGTTCATGTTTTGAATGTACCACCAGATTAAAGATTAGTTCATGTTTTGAAAGTACCCCCCTTGGTTTCTCAGTGTGAGGGAGTTCCTCTCTCATTAATTAAAGATTAGTTCCAAAGTTTGGTTTCAGAGTGTGAGGGAGTTCCTCTCATTAATTAAAGATTAGTTCATGTTTTGAAAGTACCCCCCTGGTTCTCAGTGTGAATTAATTAAAGATTAGTTCATGTTTTTTGAAAGTACCCCTTGGTTTCACAGTCCTCACCTCGTTCTCTCCCCAGTTCATGTTTTGAAACAGTCCTCACCTCCGTTCCTCTCATTAATTAAAGATTAGTTAATGTTTTGAAAGTCCCTCCCAGTCCTCCTCCTCCATGTTTTGAAAGTACCCCCTTGGTTTCTCCAGTGAAACAGTTCCTCACCTCATTAATTAAAGATTAGTTCTCTCCTCCAGTCCTCCCTCTCATTAATTAAAGATTAGTTCATCCTTTGACCACTTTGGTTTCCTGTGTGAGGGAGTTCAGTGAAAGGGAGTTCCTCTAACCAAGATTGCTGAGACGCCACCAGAGTTCCTGAACTCCTCAGCCTCCCTCAAAATTCCTGTTAGTGCAACCAGTCATTTACTCAGGCAGCCCTCCCTCCTCCCTCCTCCCAGTCCCTCCTCAGCTCTAACCACTAGAGCCAGCCTCCCTCCTCCCTCCCAGTGCCTCCTCAGCTCTAACCACTGAAGCCAGCCTCCTCCTCCCAGTCCTCCCAGTCCTCCCAGTCCTCCTCTCTCTAACCACTGAGCCAGCCTCCCTCCCAGTCCCTCCTCAGTCCTCCCTCCCTGCTCAGCTCTAACCACTAGAGCCAGCCTCCCCTCTCCCCCCCCACTCCCTTAGACCAGTCCCCTCCCTCCCAGTCCCTCCTCAGCTCTAACCACTAGTCCTCCCTCCCCTCTCTCCCAGTCCCTCCTCCCAGTCCCAATAACCAGCCTCTGTTTTCCCTGATTGAAACAGTCCCTCACCTCCGTTCTCTCCCATTGAAACAGTCCCTCACCTCCGTTCTCTCCTGCCATTGAAACAGTCCCTCACCTCCGTTCTCTCCTGCCATTGAAACAGTCCCTCCTCCCTCCCCTGCCATTGAAACAGTCCTCACCTCCTCCTCTCCTGCCATTGAAACAGTCCTCCCTCCTTCTCCCTCCATTGAAACAGTCCTCCTCAGTCTCTCCGTTCTTCCTGTTATTGAAACAGTCCTCACCTCCGTTCTCTCCTGCCATTGAAACAGTCCTCACCTCCGTTCCCTCCTCCATTGAAACAGTCCTCACCTCCGTTCTCTCCTGCCATTGAAACCCTCACCATTGAAACAGTCCCTCCTCCGCTCTCTCCTGCCATCCCTCACCTCCGTTCTCCCTGCCATTGAAACAGTCCCACCTCCGTTCTCTCCTGCCATTGAAACAGTCCCTCACCTCCGTTCTCTCCTGCCATTGAAACAGTCCCTCACCTCCGTTCTCTCCTGCCATTGAAACAGTCCCTCACCTCCGTTCTCTCCTGCCATTGAAACAGTCCCTCACCTCCGTTCTCTCCTGCCATTGAAACAGTCCCTCACCTCCGTTCTCTCCTGCCATTGAAACAGTCCTCACCTCCGCGTTCCTCCTTGAAACAGTCCTCACCGTTTCTTTCCTGCCATTGAAACAGTCCCTCACCTCCGATTTTCAGCAGGGCTTTCCTCCACAGTTTGAGGTAATGGGAAGCCTCTTTGACTTCCTCTCCAAGCTTCTTCATTGATTTGGACTTGCTCAGCTTCCACGACTGCCATTTAGTGACCACGGGAATCTTCATCTGACTGACCTTACTGAAAACAAGCGATAGAAATGACGAGTCAGCCTGTGAGGGCAGTTTTATTATTTATTTATTTATTTATTTATTTATTTATTTTTTAAATTTAGTCGTCGCCAATTATTTTACCCCGATTTTCACCCCAATTTTAGCATGCCCAATTATTATCTGTATCCCCGGCTCACCGCTCGCAACCCCCCCGCCGACTCGGGAAATGGAGGCTGGAATACGCGTCCTCCGAAACGTACTCCTTCCAAGCCGTCATTTTTCGCACTGCAGATCCAGACCTATAGTGCCGGAGGACAACACAGATCTGGCGGCTCGCTGCAGAGCCACAGGCCCCTATCGGCCACAGGGGTCGCTGATGCGCTGTGAGCCGTGGATTCCCCTGCCGACCTAAGCCCTCCCTACCCGGCAGCGCTCAGCCAAGTCGCCCCCCCTAGGAACTCCCGGTCACGGTCAGCTGTGACATAGCCTGGATTCGAACCTGCGATCTCCAGGCTATAGGGCACATCCTGCACTCCGCGCGGAGTGCCTTTACTGGATGCGCCACTCGGGAGCCCCCAGTGAGGGCAGTTTTAAACAGGCCAGGGGGTGGGTGGAATAGAGGTCAGAGAAGGAAATATCACCCGAAATGGAACATTAATTTTCTAGAATGTTGATGTCGTCATACTGTCATCATATTATGCTTTTCTAGATCCTGGAAATGCTTGCTCCAAGCGTGGAGTGCTTGGAAAGGGTAGGCTGGTGGCAGTTTGGTTCAAAATGCATCAAATTCAATTGCAAATGCGACGGAAATACACGTCCTTAACTCCTGTAATCCTGTTTCAAGTTTTGTGTTAAGACATGCTTATCACACAACTTCAGAACAAATAAAACAAGGGCCAATGAAACTCGGTATCAGCTAAAAAAATAAGGCCAACCAGGGAAAGGACACAAAGCTACATCAACATGTGGGCAGCAGTGTGGAGTAGTGGTTAGGGCTCTGGACTCTTGACTGGAGGGTCATGGGTTCAATCCCCAGTGCGGGACACTGCTGCTGTACCCTTGAGCAAGGTACTTTACCTAGATTGCTCCAGTAAAAACCCAACTGTATAAATGGGTAATTGTATGTGAAAACAATAATGTAATTGTATGTAAAAATAATGTGATATCTTGTAATAATTGTAAGTCGCCCTGGATAAGGGCGTCTGCTAAGAAATAAATAATAATAATACATCAATGCTTCCCTGCGATTGTCAAAAGTACATTATTAGGAATTTCACAAGAGACTTTTAACAAAGAATTACAGTCAACCACATTCTGAGATGAAAACAAAACATACAAAAATAGAAACCTCCAGTTGCATCTGCTGTAAACCCGGAGGGTCATGATGAGGGAAGAAAAATTGCAACATGTCTGTAATATCATTCTAAAATCTTGCAAACTCATTGTAAAGCCCCTTTAGTGCAACACACATTCAATGGTACTGTTGACATCCGAAATATTACCAAAGCCCCACCTTTATTACCCTAAAATGACACCCACTGACAGCGAAGTGGATTTTACTAAAGAATGGATGGATATACAGAGAGAGAAATAATACCATGTATCCAACACTCCAAATAACGTCTGCTAAATAATACCAGGTTTCATGACGATTGTATAAGTGGTTCTCCAGATATATGGAGAAAACGTTTGACGTCTGACAGATGCATAGATGTCACCTGTAAGACCACTTCTGCTAAATCCCCCTTCACTGGGGAGAATAACAGCCACTCCAAATAAAGTACAAAGTTGAAATATAGTCCAGGGCTCTATGAAGGCCCATCAGCATTCCTACCTCAGGATCCGTTTTTGGGCCAGGCAGAGGGGCAGTTCTCTCAGCGCCTTCACCCCCTCTCCTGTCTCATCTCCGGGAGAGTGCTCCCCTTGAGCTCTAGGGGGGTACGGAGGCCTGCTGTAGGAGTGTGAGCTTGTTCTGGAGCGGAGAGACTCACTGTCTGGATAGTGATACTGGTAACCTGTACAGGAAAGCAACAGTGAGCTGTGATAACTTCCTTAAAAGCAGAATAAACAGGGCAGGGGTGTCACACTCAGCTCCTGGGGGCCGCAGTGTCTTCTGGCTTTCCTTCCACCCGAGATCTCAATCACTTAACTGGTCAAATTGTTAGATTAACTGGACAAATTTAACACTTTTCTACAGTCTGGGTTAGTACTATTTATATCGACGCTGTTTACATCAGCCCCTTCTAAGATGCTAAATAGATTCAGTGTTAATTTACCATGTCTTGTTTTCAAATATGCATTACCATAACTCTATTCGCTTTACAATGCTCCACTATGCTTGACCATGTTTTCACTGTGATTTATTACACTTTGCTGTGCTTTTACTGTGTAAAACTTTCTCGGCTGCAGCCGAGAAAATCGCGGAGAATTTACCTGTTTTTCGGGTAGGTTACGGAATAAAATTAGGATTTCGCGGACCTGTTTAAACATTAAATAAACCTGAGCAGATGATATTTCACAGCATATAAAAGCCTGAAAATAGTGGTACTTGTTTCCTTACTAAAATGGAGGGGATGTCATTTGTTTGAGGCAAGCATGCAACACCCCCCAGCATCGCCGAGATCCCGTCTCTGTGGTGTGGAGGAGCAGGTTGTTTGAAGCGAGGCGGCTGTGCTCGATCGTACCTGTAGTTCAGAACTTGGCTATACCCGATAGTAATCCTTTTTGTCTGCGTTGACTTTCAAACACGTTTTCTGAAAGCTGCTGTTTGTTTTACGTTCTGTTTAGTAGCCTCTTTCGTTTAACGTGTGATTCTGAAGCTAAATAGCGATCGATCGTATTTTTTCTGAAAAAAATTCAGTCACATTACAAGATTTACCTTCATCTGCATGTACAGTTTCTTTGGGGAATTTCTTGACGCGATCCTCAGCCGAAATAGACTTAGATCTTTTTGCTTTGTCGTCCATTTTTTTAAATTTTAACTCCAATGCTGAAAACTAGAATTTAGCAACCTTAAATCAATACAACAACGCAACACTGACTTTGTCCCATTTCCTATTGTACGGTCCCACCTGTAAAGTACAGATCACAGAAAGCCAGTATGCGCACTGATAGGCTGATTTAAAGATCGTTGTCATGTCTAACATCGTTGCCATGTAAACAGCAAACAAGAAAGTCAACCCCTTTGGAGTATTTGTTTTAATTGTATTTGTCCAAGCACGGTTTTTTTTATCTGAGTAAGTGCAATGCACACATGACGTCGAAGGGATAAACAAACCCTGTCCACAGAATTCAGATCAGTGGTTTGCTCGCTTGCCATGTGCAATACTGCATTTGAATAAGGTGTATTAATTTTTTTCTCTCAGTACTAGTCCGGTAGGCGTTGGCCCCTAAAGAGATGAATGACCCCTCAATTTCCCGATTTCTAAATTTCAAAATCTCGGATTAGGCAGATCCCTAATTGCACACCTTCTGTTTGTTTCTCTGTGCCTGAATCCTCTTTTACTTGATAGAACAACGCCTGACTGGACTCACGACAGACAAACGCAGATACAGATCCTTACAGAGACCAACACACAGACAAACACACCCAGACATTCAGACAGACACACAGACAGACCGACTAACACACACACACAGATACAGACAATTATAGAGACAGACACACAGCAGGCAAACACAATTAGACATGCAGACACACACACTGACAGATGCATAGACAGACAGACGAACACACAGATACAGACACTAACAGAGACAGATACACAAACACAATCAGACACACACAGGGACAGACCCAGACAGACAGACACACAGACTAACACAATCAGCCAGACACACAGAGACAGACACACAGACTAACACAAGCAGCCAGACACACAGACAGTGTTACTATTTGCTAGCCTTACCTGATGATCGATCAGTGCCCCTCCCTGATAAATTCCACTCCATTCTGTCTCGTGGGCTCCTCTTTCTCTCTGTCTCTCTCTCAACGTCTCTCTGTGCCTATCTGTCTCCTTGTCATACTACCCTAATACCCATCCCCTTTTATTCAGTCAGTCTCTTTTGGTCCCATCTGTCTTCAATCACTACAGTAGTTGCTCTCTCTCTCTCTCTCTCTCTCTCTCTCTCTCTCTCTCTCTCTCACCAGGAAGTCTCTTTTAAAATACATTGTCAGAAAAGACTCTGATCACTGTGAACTTAGTACAAAGTCCATATGCTGGGTGAACCTGACTCTGTGTGTGTGTGTGTGTGTGTGTGTGTGTGTGTGTGTGTGTGTGTGTGTGTGTCAGTCAGTCAGTCAGTCAGTCAGTCAGTCAGTATGTATATCCCATCTGGTCACGGCTGTATACATAACTGTACTGTTAGGGTTCCTATTTATTTATCTAATTTATATAATTATAATTTCAAAGTTTTGGCAGGGCATTATCTCGAACTCCATAGAGTTCACAGAAACTGTCATATAATTTCTAAAGATCTAATACAAAAAAGTCGTGACCGAAGGGGATGTAGCGTCCTTTATGAACAAGCATCCCAGGGCGCTTTACTAGCATATAACCGACTACAGCTTTCAACTGCTTGCTAAGAAAAGTTTCAAATGTTCTAAGCTCTAGAGGTGCTGACTGTCTCAGCATTCCTAATAGAACCTGGAAGTGAGTTTCAGCACTATATGCTATAACTATAAGTTCTCAGAATTGTTTCTAAATTAATTGCATCATAGAGTTCCGCTGTACTATAGAAAACGTGTCTTCATCTAATGCGTCAGTCTTCTTATCTGTTTTAGTTTGAGCTCTTAAATTCAGATGAGATGTAACTCCAGTAATACTAATGCGTCAGTCTTCTTATCTATTTTAGTTTCAAGCATGTTGTTAATATGTGTCTTCTTATCTATTTGTTCAAAAGTGTTAAATTCAGTCTAAACGTGTCCAAACACACATGCATAAGAGACTGTGCATCTCACTGCATTCTCTGAGGTGTTATCTGAAAACACAGTTTCCTCTTAGAAAAACACAGTGTTTTCGTTTGTGTGTGTTACTGTGGTTACTTTCCCCATGTCAGTATGTGTGCATTTACTGTAGTTTACCCTGCTTTCTTTATTGATAAGGCTTTGCTATCTGTGTAAAGACTGTGCTTTATCTTTGCTTCCCTATGCTTTTATCACACCTCTGTGCTTTACAATGCTTCCCTATGTGTGTGTACCAGACCTCTCTGTGTTTTTACAATGTTTTTCTATGTGTTTCCTCTCTGTGTAGACATTTCTGTGTCTGTTTTACAATGCTTCCCTTTGTTTTGTGTCAGACCTGTGCTTTTGCCACACCTCTGTGTTTACAATGCTTCCTATGTTTACCCCTATGTGTGTTACAATGCTTCCTGTGTGTCTGTGCTGTATGTCCCCTGTATCCTCCCTCTCTGTGTGTGTTTCCCATGTGTGACCTCTCTGTGCTTTACAATGCTTTGCTTTATGACCTTCTTGCTTTGTGTGCTCTTCCAGACCTCTCTGTTGAGTGTGCTTTATTACCAGACCTCTCATGTTTTAATGTGTGTCTGTGTTTGTCAGTCTGTGTGTTATAATGTCTCTGTGTTTACAATGCTTCCCAGACCTCTGTGTTTTAACCTCTGTGTGTGTTTAATAATCTGTGTGTTTACAATGCTTACCCATGCTTTTTACCACACCTGTCTGTGTGCTTTTACAATGCTTCCCTGTGTGTGAATGTGTTTTACCAGACCTCTCTGTGCTTTACAATGCATGTGTGTGTCTGTGTGTTGTATTGTAGACCTCTGTTTTTTTTATTATGTTCCCTGTGTGTGTGTGTGTCTGACCTATTCTGTGTATGTGTGTTTACTTTGTTAATGTGTGCTTTTTTAATATAAAATGTTTTAAAGAGTGTCTGTGTTGAAATTACACCTGTCTGTGTGTGTCTTTGTCTGTTTGTGTGTGTTAGCCTTTTATGTGTTATTACTCACACAAAACTGTGTGTAAAATAATTCATTTCATGTTTCTAAATGTGTGTGTGTGTGTGTGTTAAGCAATGTGTCTGTATGTGTCTTGTGTCTGTGTGTGTATCCGTGTGTGTTTTACAATGTTGTGTCTGCTTTTTACCAGTACCTCTCTGTGTCTTTCAATCAGTTTCTATGTATTTTTGGCTGAAAATGTACAGTATACATAACTCTAAAACCTGTGCTTCTTCACAATAAGTATTCCTATTTGTTTAAAATAATGAACAGTATATCTTTGTCTGTAAGTTTTAGCAATGTGTGTTTATAGCTAAAAGTCTTTAATGCAAAAAAAGTCATGACCTCTCTCTCTGTAGGTCTTACTGAAGTGTACCAGGTCTGGTCACTGGGCTTACTAGAATATAACTTAACCTCTTGCAGCTTCCCTATGTTTTACCAGTTCAGTCTCTGTGCTTTTTTCTTATATTTAATAATAATGTGTCTTCATTCTAAACTTCCTTTTGTGAGTTTATTAAACTCTGTATTACTGTCTGTGCCTGATTCTTGTCCCACAATGTCATGTATTTTACACCCCTTTAAAGTTAGATGTTTACTCTGTGTGTTTTACAATGATTCCTATGCTTTGTTTAAAGTCCTCTTTGGTAGATAAACACATGCTTCCTGTCTGTTTATCTTTGTATGCCTGACCTTTATCTGAATATTTACAATGCTTGTAGTCTGTAATGTACAGTATTGTCTCTCTTAATACTTTCTCTGTGTCTGTTTGAATGTACAGTGCTTCCCTCTGTGTCTTTACTGTACTCTCTCTGTGTCTTTGTATTGATGTCTTCCCTATGCTTTACAGTATCCTCTCTCTGTCTTTTACAATGTTCCCTATGTCTGTTAATGTAAAGTATCGTCTCTAAATGTTAACTTTACCTATGTCTTGTTATTTGTGAATGTGTGATGTTCTCTGTGCTTTGTACTCTCCTGTGCTTTTGTGAATGTCTCTGTGCTTCCTCTGTGCTTTACCACAGTATCCCTCTGTGCTTTACAATGTGTTCCTCTGTGCTTTACCAGTACCTCTCTGTGCTTTACAATGCTTCCCTATGTTTACCAGACCTCTGTGAATGTACTTACAATGCTCTGTCCTGTGTGTCTGTTTAATTACAGTATCGGGTCTCTCTCTGTACCTCTGTGTGTCTTTTGAATGTAATATCTTCCTCTATGTTTTGTGTGTCTGTCACCTCTCTGTGTTTTCTCAATGTACTCTGCCTTATGTCTTTGTGTACAGTACCAGATGTCTCTGTCTCTCTGCTTTTCTGACCTGTGTGTGTCTTTGTGAATGCTTCCCTTTGCTTTTACTCTAGACCTCTGTGTGTTTTACAATGCTCTTCCTATGTGTTTCTGTGAATGTGGGAGTATCCTCTCTCTCTCTTTAATAATGCTTTGTGTCTGTCTGTAAATGCTTCCCTGTACTGCTTTCTGTGAATGTACAGTAGACCTCTCTGTGTCTTTGTGAATGCTTCCCTATGTTTACCAGTCTGTGTTTTGTCTGTACAATGCTTCTATGCTTTACCAGACCTCTCTGTGCTTTACAATGCTTCCCTATGCTTTACCAGACCTCTCTCTGCTGTACTCTGTCTGTTTGTCAATGCTTCCCTATGCTTTACCAGACCTCTCTGTGCTTTACAATGCTTCCTCTGCTTTTACACACCTCTCTGTGTGCAGTACAATGCTTCTGTGTGTCTATGCTTTTACCAGACCTGCCTGTGTGTCTGTCTGTGAATTACAATGCTTCCTATGTTTTACCACACCTCTCTGTGCTTTACAATGCTTCCCTATGCTTTGTGTCTGTCTGTGAATGTACCAGACCTCTCTGTGTCTTTTACTGTCTGTATGCTTTTACCAGTCTGTGAATGTGCTTATCAATGCTTCCTATGCTTTTACACCTCTGTCTGTGAATGTCTATGCTTTTCAATTGCTTTGTCTATGCTTTTACCAGACCTCTCTGTGGCTTTACTTTAATGTGTCTTTCTGTAATGCTTTACAGTATCCGACCTCTCTGTGCTTTACAATGCTTCCCTATGCTTTACCACACCTCTCTGTGGTTTTACAATGCTTCCCTGTGTGTTTTACCAGATCCTCTCTGTGCTTTACAATGTCTTCCTCTGTCTTTTATGTACCTCTCTCTCTCTCTGTACTCTGTCTGTGTCTGTCTTTAATGTAGACCTCTCTCTCTGTACTTTGTCTGTGCTTCCTGTGAATGTTTTAGACCTCTCTCTGTACTTGTACAATGTCTGTCCTATGTTTTCTGTACACCTGTCTCTGTGAATGTACAATGCTCTCCCTGTCTGTGTGTCTTTATGAATGTACAGTATCCCTCTCTCTGTACTTTGTCTGTGTGTCTTCCTGAATGTTTTACTCTCTCCTGTACTCTGTGTGTGTTGTACAATGCTTCCCTATGCTTTACTCTGACCTCTGTCTGTCTGTGCTTTATGCTCTGTCTCTTCTCTCCTGTGTTTTTAATGTACACCTCTCTGTCTCTGTTCTGTCTGTGAATGCATCCTCTGTACTCTGTCTGTACAGTACCACACAGTCTCTCTGTGCTCTCTGTCTGTTATGTCTGTCTTCCCTAGTATTCTCTCTCAGACCTGTCTGTGTGTCTTTCTGTGAATGTACAGTCCCTCTCTGCTTTACTGTCTGTGAATGTACAGTATGACCTCTCTCTGCTTTTACAATGCTTCCCTCTGTGTTTTACACACCTCTCTGTGTTTTACAATGCTTATCCATGCTTTACAATGCTTTCACTGTGCTGTGCTTTTACTATGGGAAACTTTTATAAGGGTACATTTAAACATTAACTGAATATATTGTTTCAATGTAGGACTTCTGTTTTAATATTTATAACTCTTGTATTTATTAATGACGTTTTATTTATTTATTATTTACTTATATTCTTAAGTATCGTTGATTTATTCTTGTATGGTATTGTTTACTTTTTAATTAAATTTATCTGCAATACAAATTTTAATATAAAAAATACAATTTAAAGTTCTTGAAATTACCAAGAGACCGTTACTAGTGAATCTCAAAGTGAAGGCTGATTTGTCAGTTTTTAACAAACTTGTTATTTTTGGTTTTTATGA
This sequence comes from Huso huso, assembly GCA_036884735.1. NCBI lineage: Eukaryota > Metazoa > Chordata > Actinopteri > Acipenseriformes > Acipenseridae > Huso > Huso huso. Next base: position 9,209,078 of record CM072704.1, on the reverse strand, counting down.
GTGTTATTAAAAAAAAAAAAAAAATGGGTGAAAATAATTCATTTCAGTTTTTCAGGTAAATATCAGGGGTAATACTCTGGAAGTGTGTCTGAAAAAGAATGTACAGTTCTATTCTCTGTGAATGTGTGTCTGTCTGTAAAGCAGGTGGAGATAACCTGTATCAGGTGTGTACTCTGTCAAATGGATGTACAGTATCCTCTCTCTGTCTATTACACTAAAACGATATCTTTATTAACATAAATGTATGTACTGAATGAAATCTCATGGATTGTCTTGGTGTAAATCAGTATTTTCATGTGCTTGAGTTCAGCCATATTTTGAATGAAAAATGTCCGTCTATGCTCTGTACCTGTAAATTTCTGTCTGTGAATGTGGGATGTCTCTCTTCTGTACTGAAATCTGTAAACTCACAATAAAGAGTGTTTTAAAATCGATACGATGGGTCACTCATGTATAGTATAGTGATCTAGCACACAGAACATGTGTTTATAGCTTTTGTTGAGGTCAATTTGAATTCCTTTTTAAAATAAAGGAGGCTTGGTGGTCCAGTGGTGAAAGAAAGGAGCTTCTTACCAGAAAGTTCTGGGTTCAAATCCCAGCTCAGCCACTGAGTCACTGGGCTGCGTGACCCTGAGCAAGTCACTTAACCTCCTTGCACTCTGTCCTTCAGACGAGATGTAAAACAAACAAGGCCTTATTGGACGTGTGTCTGCAGCAGCAGTTGTGATGCAGAGTTCACCCCAAGTCTCTGTAAGTCACTTGGGATAAAAGTAGCTATTAAATAATAATAATCAATTCTCATTCTAAACTCAGTCCTTTTGAACTGGCAGTTAAAGGGTTTGGTTGCATTACAAACTAAAGGATAGATTCTCAAAGATATTTACCCCACAATGTCATCAGTGTAAAACCACACCCCTGATTAAAGTTAGATGAGAGACAAACAACCCGTCTCTCTCTGTACAGTGTCTGTGAATGTGTCTCTCTCTCTGTACTCTGCCTGTGTGTCTGTCTGTGTACTGTGTCTGTGTGTCTGTGTGTCTGTCTGTGAATGTACAGTATCCGTGTCCTATAGTTCTGTCTGTGAATGAATTGACAACAATATATGTTCTTTCTCTGTACAACTGTGTGTCTGTCTGTGAATAATGTTAGTAGCAATTTGGGTAGATAGATGTGAAGTTATGGATGGTGTGTCTGTTTGCTATCTGTATGCCTGTGTCTGTGTGTCTGTCTGTGAATGTACAGTATCCGTCTCTCTCTGTACTCTGTCTGTGTGTCTGTCTGTGAATGTACAGTATGTGTCTCTCTCTCTGTACTCTGCCTGTGTGTCTGTCTGTGAATGTACAGTATGTGTCTCTGCCTGTGTCTGTGTGTCTGTCTGTGAATGTACAGTATGTGTCTCTCTCTCTGTACTCTGTCTGTGTCTGTCTGTGAATGTACAGTATGGGTCTCTCTCTCTGTACTCTGTCTGTGTGTCTGTCTGTGAATGTACAGTATCCGTGTCTCTCTCTGTACTCTGCCTGTGTGTCTGTCTGTGAATGTACAGTATCCGTCTCTCTCTCTCTGTACTCTGTCTGTGTGTCTGTCTGTGAATGTACAGTATGTCTCTCTCTCTGTACTCTGCCTGTGTGTCTGTCTGTGAATGTACAGTATCTTCTGCCTGTGTGTCTGTCTGTGAATGTACTCTCTCTGTACTCTGTCTGTGTGTCTGTCTGTCTGTGAATGTACAGTATCCGTCTCTCTCTCTGTACTCTGTCTGTGTGTCTGTCTGTGAATGTACAGTATCCGTCTCTCTCTCTGTACTCTGTCTGTGTGTCTGTCTGTGAATGTACAGTATCCGTCTCTCTCTGTACTCTGTCTGTGTGTCTGTCTGTGAATGTACAGTATCCGTCTCTCTCTCTGTACTCTGTCTGTGTGTCTGTCTGTGAATGTACAGTATGTGTCTCTCTCTCTGTACTCTGTCTGTGTGTCTGTCTGTGAATGTACAGTATCCGTCTCTCTCTCTCTGTACTCTGTCTGTGTGTCTGTCTGTGAATGTACAGTATGTGTCTCTGCCTGTGTCTGTGTGTCTGTCTGTGAATGTACAGTATCCGTCTCTCTCTCTCTGTACTCTGTCTGTGTGTCTGTCTGTGAATGTACAGTATGTGTCTCTCTCTGTACTCTGTCTGTGTGTCTGTCTGTGAATGTACAGTATCCGTCTCTCTCTGTACTCTGTCTGTGTGTCTGTCTGTGAATGTACAGTATGTGTCTCTCTCTGTACTCTGTCTGTGTGTCTGTCTGTGAATGTACAGTATCCGTCTCTCTCTCTGTACTCTGTCTGTGTGTCTGTCTGTGAATGTACAGTATGTGTCTCTCTCTGTACTCTGTCTGTGTGTCTGTCTGTGAATGTACAGTATCCGTCTCTCTCTGTACTCTGTCTGTGTGTCTGTCTGTGAATGTACAGTATCCGTCTCTCTCTGTACTCTGTCTGTGTGTCTGTCTGTGAATGTACAGTATCCGTCTCTCTCTCTGTACTCTGTCTGTGTGTCTGTCTGTGAATGTACAGTATCCGTGTCTCTCTCTCTGTACTCTGTCTGTGTGTCTGTCTGTGAATGTACAGTATGTCTCTCTCTGTACTCTGCCTGTGTGTCTGTCTGTGAATGTACAGTATGTGTCTCTCTCTCTGTACTCTGTCTGTGTGTCTGTCTGTGAATGTACAGTATGTCTCTCTCTGTACTCTGCCTGTGTGTCTGTCTGTGAATGTACAGTATCCGTCTCTCTCTGTACTCTGTCTGTGTGTCTGTCTGTGAATGTACAGTATCCGTCTCTCTCTGTACTCTGCCTGTGTGTCTGTCTGTGAATGTACAGTATCCGTCTCTCTCTCTGTACTCTGTCTGTGTGTCTGTCTGTGAATGTACAGTATCCGTCTCTCTCTCTGTACTCTGTCTGTGTCTCTGTCTGTGAATGTACAGTATGTCTCTCTCTCTCTGTACTCTGCCTGTGTGTCTGTCTGTGAATGTACAGTATCTCTCTGTACTCTCTCTCTGTACTCTGCCTGTGTGTCTGTCTGTGAATGTACAGTATCCGTCTCTCTCTGTACTCTGTCTGTGTGTCTGTCTGTGAATGTACAGTATGTGTCTCTCTCTGTACTCTGTCTGTGTGTCTGTCTGTGAATGTACAGTATCCGTCTCTCTCTCTGTACTCTGTCTGTGTGTCTGTCTGTGAATGTACAGTATCCGTCTCTCTCTCTGTACTCTGTCTGTGTGTCTGTCTGTGAATGTACAGTATCCGTGTCTCTCTCTCTGTACTCTGTCTGTGTGTGTGTCTGTCTGTGAATGTACAGTATCCGTCTCTCTCTGTACTCTGTCTGTGTGTCTGTCTGTGAATGTACAGTATCCGTCTCTCTCTCTCTGTGTGTGTCTGTCTCTGTACTCTGCCTGTGTGTCTGTCTGTGAATGTACAGTATGTGTATCTGTACTCTGTCTGTGTGTCTGTCTGTGAATGTACAGTATCCGTCTCTCTCTGTACTCTGTCTGTGTGTCTGTCTGTGAATGTACAGTATCCGTCTCTCTCTCTGTACTCTGTCTGTGTGTGTGTCTGTCTGTGAATGTACAGTATGTCTCTCTCTCTGTACTCTGTCTGTGTGTCTGTCTGTGAATGTACAGTATCCGTCTCTCTCTCTGTACTCTGTCTGTGTGTCTGTCTGTGAATGTACAGTATGTGTCTCTCTCTGTACTCTGTCTGTGTGTCTGTCTGTGAATGTACAGTATGTGTCTCTCTCTCTGTACTCTGCCTGTGTGTCTGTCTGTGAATGTACAGTATCCGTCTCTCTCTGTACTGTCTCTCTGTACTCTGTCTGTGTACAGTATCCGTCTCTCTGTACCTGTCTGTGTGTCTGTCTGTGAATGTACAGTATCCGTCTCTCTCTGTACTCTGTCTGTGTGTCTGTCTGTGAATGTACAGTATCCGTCTCTCTCTCTGTACTCTGTCTGTGTGTCTGTCTGTGAATGTACAGTATCCGTCTCTCTCTCTGTACTCTGTGTGTGTGTCTGTCTGTGAATGTACAGTATCTCTGTCTGTGTGTCTCTGTGAATGTCTGTGTCTGTCTGTGAATGTACAGTATCCGTCTCTCTCTCTCTGTACTCTGTCTGTGTGTCTGTCTGTGAATGTACAGTATGTGTCTCTCTCTGTACTCTGTCTGTGTGTCTGTCTGTGAATGTACAGTATCCGTCTCTCTCTCTCTGTACTCTGTCTGTGTGTGTGTCTGTGAATGTCAGTATGAATGTACAGTATCTGTCTCTCTCTCTCTGTACTCTGTCTGAATGTACAGTATCCGTCTCTCTCTCTGTACTCTGTGTGTGTCTGTCTGTGAATGTACAGTATGTCTCTCTCTCTGTACTCTGCCTGTGTGTCTGTCTGTGAATGTACAGTATCCGTCTCTCTCTCTGTACTCTGTCTGTGTGTCTGTCTGTGAATGTACAGTATCCGTCTCTCTCTGTACTCTGTCTGTGTGTCTGTCTGTGAATGTACAGTATCCGTCTCTCTCTCTGTACTCTGCCTGTGTGTCTGTCTGTGAATGTACAGTATGTGTCTCTCTCTCTCTGTACTCTGTCTGTGTGTCTGTCTGTGAATGTACAGTATCCGTCTCTCTCTGTACTCTGCCTGTGTGTCTGTCTGTGAATGTACAGTATGTGTCTCTCTCTGTACTCTGTCTGTGTGTCTGTCTGTGAATGTACAGTATGTCTCTCTCTCTGTACTCTGTCTGTGTGTCTGTCTGTGAATGTACAGTATCCGTCTCTCTCTGTACTCTGTCTGTGTGTCTGTCTGTCTGTCTGTCTGTGTGTCTGTCTGTGAATGTACAGTATCCGTCTCTCTCTCTGTACTCTGCCTGTGTGTCTGTCTGTAATGTACAGTATCTGTCTCTGTGTCTGTCTGTGAATGTACAGTATGTCTGTGTGTCTGTCTGTGAATGTACAGTATGTCTCTCTGTACTCTCTCTCTGTGTACAGTATGTGTCTGTCTGTCTGTCTGTGTGTCTGTCTGTGTATGTATGGTCTCTCTCTCTGTACTCTGTCTGTGTGTCTGTCTGTGAATGTACAGTATCCGTCTCTCTCTCTGTACTCTGTCTGTGTGTCTGTCTGTGAATGTACAGTATCCGTCTCTCTCTCTGTACTCTGTCTGTGTGTCTGTCTGTGAATGTACAGTATCCGTCTCTCTCTCTCTGTACTCTGTCTGTGTGTCTGTCTGTGAATGTACAGTATCCGTCTCTCTCTCTGTACTCTGCCTGTGTGTCTGTCTGTGAATGTACAGTATCCGTCTCTCTCTGTACTCTGTCTGTGTGTCTGTCTGTGAATGTACAGTATGGGTGTCTCTCTCTGTCTGTACTCTGTCTGTGTGTGTGTCTGTCTGTGAATGTACAGTATCCGTCTCTCTCTCTGTACTCTGTCTGTGTGTCTGTCTGTGAATGTACAGTATCCGTCTCTCTCTCTGTACTCTGTCTGTGTGTCTGTCTGTGAATGTACAGTATGTGTCTCTCTCTGTGTGTGTCTGTCTGTGAATGTACTCTGTCTGTGTGTCTGTCTGTGAATGTACAGTATGTCTCTCTCTGTGTGTCTGTACTCTGTCTGTGTGTGTCTGTCTCTGTGAATGTACAGTATGTGTCTCTCTCTGTACTCTGTCTGTGTGTCTGTCTGTGAATGTACAGTATCCGTCTCTCTCTCTGTACTCTGTCTGTGTGTCTGTCTGTGAATGTACAGTATCCGTCTCTCTCTGTACTCTGTCTGTGTGTCTGTCTGTGTGTCTGTCTGTGAATGTACAGTATCCGTCTCTCTCTGTACTCTGTCTGTGTGTCTGTCTGTGAATGTACAGTATCCGTCTCTCTCTCTGTACTCTGCCTGTGTGTCTGTCTGTGAATGTACAGTATGTGTCTCTCTCTCTTACTCTGCCTGTGGGTAACACATCTATCAGTGGAAAACAATCTTCAGTCACGGAGTTCCTGTTGATAACACAGGGCTATACCAACTCGACCGCGAGGGGTTCCTATACTAATTTTGATATTTTGATAATAAGTTTAAGCCGCAAAGGCGAGGCAATGTTAACATTGAAAGTGTTAGTTGTGTTTATGTAAAACGTCTACAACATGACAATTCCCCTTGAGGTCCATATTTGATGAACTGCAGAACCGAACTCAACAGTTTGTATTTTGTAATTGGTATATTCCTCGTTCCGCAGCCCCTCCGCTCCCCTGTTCTGAAGGCAGGCCGGTTCAGAGCAGGCACTGAGGTAGAGGAGATAAGAGGTGAGTGAGTTTTTATTGAGCTGTAAAAGCTGTTATATTGTATTACTTTGTTAAAGGGCCGGGTTGTTTTATGTGTGTGTTTGTATTTCCGAAGCGGCTTTGCTGTGCCGGCGCGTTTTTTTATTTTCACATCCCCTCAGTTCCAGTCTGCGAGCTTCCGCATTCACACAGAGAGGAATAAAAACAGACACATTGTCTCCTTTAATAAAAGTGTCTCACTCCAAATATACTCCCTCAAAAAAGAGCAGCACGTGGTAAATGGGATGCAATGTAATTGAGTAAACTAGACAAGAACCCTTTAGAATGCATCACCTATGTGGATGACGTAGTTGGAATATGGACACATGGAGAAGAATCTGATTTCCAGTTTCACAAATTAGCAAATAATATCTAGACTAACATTTCAATGAATCTACGTTGGACAACAAATGCAATTGAATTCTTAGATACCTGGGTTAAACTTGATCAAGGGTCTCTTAAAACAGATCTACACATGAAACCAATTTATATGCATCAGTACCTACATAAGCACATCCTATCCATACTAAAAAAAAGCCTTTCCTAAAGGAATAAGGATAAAAAGAATCTGTTATGAAAAAACAGAAAAAACAGAAAGGAATTATTGAGAGAGAATTTAAAAAGTGCTGACAAACTCCATATTAAAGGAAATAGGTCAAATGCCACTCATTGTTGGCTGTGGTTTTGTAACTAATAACAAATAAAATGTCAGTTTGTCTGTCTGTTTATAATGCAGTGGTGCGGAGTGATTTATTCAGTGTGAAGCGGCTCATTAGTATGCAAGCCGTGCTATACGCTATATATACACACGTCATGTGATGCTGTTTAACCAATCAGAGGTTGTTATTTTTCCAAGCCATGTTATAAGTATATGTATATGTATATCTATATATCTCTATAGAAGAAGAAAAGTAATTGATAAACTTAAAACTCACTATTTTATGTCTTTCAAAACGAAGTCAAACATACCAAGTGTAATTTTTTGATATTTTTACAATTCTGCTAAACATAATTTGAAGAGAAGTCAGACTAGTACTGCCCACCTTCATGTGGGTCAAGCATTTCTTTAAAAAGCTTATGCAAATATCTCATTGGCAACATTATTATTATTATTATTATTATTATTTATTTCTTAGCAGACGCCCTTATCCAGGGCGACTTACAATCGTAAGCAAATACATTTCAAGTGTTACAGTACAAGTAATACAATAAGAGCAAGATAAATACAATGACTTTGGTTCAAGCAAGTACAAGTGTGACAAAATACAATTCAATAATACAGCAGATAACAGTGTCAGTGATAGTTACATCAAGATATGATTAAATACAAAATACTACAGATTAAACACTTGGCAGATTACAGTACTCTGAAGTACAGGATTAAATGCAGTAAAATAGGGGCAGATAAGAGCAAATAAAAAGCATTTAAGGAAGGGTGATAAGTGTCCCAGGGGAAAAACAGAGGAGTTCTACAGGTGCTGTTTGAAGAGGTGAGTCTTAAGGAGGCGCCGAATGTGGTCAGGGACTGGGCAGTCCTGACATCTGTGGGAAGGTCATTCCACCACTGCGGAGCTGGGGTGGAGAAGGAGCGGGCTCTGGAGGCAGGGGGAGCGTCTGGAGGAGGTAGAGCCAGTCTTCTAGTGCAGGAGGAGCTGAGAGGTCGTCTGGGGGTGTAGGGATGAGGGTCTGAGGGTCTGGGTGTAGTCTGGGTGCAGTCTGGTCCATCAAACAGCATGATTTTCATGAAAGGATGTATTTCCTTGAATTTCTGACACACTCAGAGAGAAGGCAGGTATATGGGTTGCATTAGAAAACATTACATCACTGAAATCTAATAGTGTTGTTATTGATGTCCAAAAATAAACTGGATTGGAAGACTGCACAGGAAAAAATAAAAGGGATAATTTCTGCCATCTACTGGTCACTTTTAGTAACCGTGATCTTAAATATACACTACAGATTATTTAAAAATGTACTTTCAATAAAATGTCTGTCGCCATTAATGGTTTTATTCTGCTTAAATAATTTGAAACGCTGAGAGAGATGTGCTGTGGAACGTCAGAAAGTGTTTTTTTAGTATCACTAAGTGAGACATGTTTTTACAGTAAGCATGTATTTATATTTTGATACAGGATGTGTGGTACTACACGAGGTTCAAATAAATATCGGTTTACAAGCCTTGCTTTCAGACAGTTCTGCACTTCCTTGGTCATCTGGGGGATGAAATTGTCCCCTCCCCTTCAAAACCCAACTGTATAAATGGGTTCACTAGTAAAAAATAAACTTGAACTCTGTTCTTGTAATCTCTGCTAGGGAATCTGTGCTGTATACATCTCACAGTAACAGTTTGAACTCTGTTCTTGTCCCAGCATCATCTGTTTAAGTGAACCGAAGCATCATAGGGCTACTGATGTTCCATTCTGGGGAACAGCAAATTCCATTTTTCATAAATTTCCAATTCCGTTTTCCCCACTTTGTTGTAACAGAGCAGCTTTTAGCATTCGCCAGTTTAAAAGGGCCCCAGATAAACACCCAAATTGCTGTCCTGTATTTACAATTGAAAAAATATTTTGAACAGAAAAGCTGCCTGACAGCGTAAAACACCAAGGTCACAATGAGTCTAAGTTTTAGCTTAATATGCGTACAGATGGCAGTACCTGTATTTAAAATGAATAGGAACTTACAGGAGGCTGTGTGGTCCAGTGGTTAAAGAAAAGGGCTTGTAACCAGGAGGTCCCCGGTTCAAATCACACCTCAGCCACTGACTCCAATGTGTGTTATTGAGCAAGTCACTTAACCTCCTTGTGCTCTGTATGTCTTTGGGTGAGACGTAGTTGTAAGTGACTCTGCAGCTGATGCATAGTTCACACACCCTAGTCTCTGTAAGTCGCCTTGGATAAAGGCGTCTGCTAAATAAACAAGTAATAATAATAATAATAATTAACCTTGTTGAATAACAAGCAGGCACAACAATTGATTTCTTTATGTTTGCACATATATGCTGACTAGTATCCATTCAATAAAAACAAACCAGCAATTCTCACAATGACAACACCCATCAGCAACTGATATACGAAAGAGAATGCAATCACACGCAGCAAGGCTAGCGCAACAAAAATACCCATTAGCAATAGGCTTGTCTGGATGTTTGTTAGTTAATTATTGTACCAACAACACCAAGGCAGTCCAATAGCTCAAAACAAAAAACAGCCTTTATATCCAGTCGTGTGCTGATGCAGCGAGTAATCAAAAAAAAAGAAGAAAAAAGAATGTCTCAAATATGACGAATGTGTGTGCTAAAAATTTATCAAAACAAAAAAAAAAAAAAACGCGTTAATCCAGCCAGCAATTACGAACAAAAAATAAATCTGTTGTATCTCACCCGATGTTGAAGAGACATGATGATTGTTTTGATTCCGCCACTGCATAATCTCCAGACTAGGAAAAGGAGGTCAGTTCCTGACGTCACACGGGAACAGCAGACAGGTAGGGAAAGCAAGCCGGTCCCCTAAACCCCATCGCCCTCAGAATATACAGAACAGGGAGTGACAGCTAATTGAACGTGACGGCGTAACAATCAAACTGCCGCTGTTTATTAGTATTATAACACTGGGTATAGAGCACTGCAGTTGATGTCTGGCCAGGCTTTCTGTTGTACAGGTAAGTACAGCAGGTGACACGCTTATTGTGCCACTTCTTTATTTGGGGAAAAAAACCACAGAAAACTGGAGTTGTGATGAGAAAAAGACAACAATGCAGAATACCTAATTCCACGATCACGGAAAATCAGTAACTCTAAGCAAACATATCAATTAAAAAATAAATCCCTGTTCTCCTTGAACTAAGCTAACACATTTTCAGATTGGCAGTTGCTACTGATGGCTCTCACCTGAAGAGAAGACAATTATCTTTCATCGGCGCTCTCCCAGGAGAGGAAAACATGTAGGAAGAATGATTTCTATTACATGAGAGTAGATGTTAAAACTTCATGCTGATTTGAACTTGGCTCTCGCCAAGATAAGTAAGATGTAGCTTTACAGTAAACTAATGTGATCCATCTGTGTTGCCATCCATTTGCACTTCATTCCATATGATGATGTAGATATCCTTCTGTCTGTTGTTGATGGCTGAAGTGTAATGCTGGCTCAGGGATCAGGTTATTGCCTCCTACGCATCAGCACACACGGGGCGATGCTGGCTCTAGGATCAACCACAGTCCAGCTCTCCCCAAGCGCATCAGCATGACAACCGTCTGGATTGAGCTAAGTGTGAGGGAATCTCTGGGGTCTCAAGTGGGCCAGTTCCATCCTCAGTGTTTGCTGTCAGATAAGTTCCCATGTCCTGAGAAACCTCAAGTAGGGTGCTCGACTGTGATTCCCACCTCCATCCCAGAAACCCCTCTGTCCCCACTCAACTCAGCTAATTAGCACAACATCAGCGTTTGTTTTTCTTTTCTATTGTGCTTGAGATCCCCAGCCAGAATGGGTTTCCGTCTCAACCACAGCCAGTTGCTGCTCCTCTGCTGCTTCAGATAAGTTCTTCACTGTGTGTGTGCAACTCTTGGCCACTGAACCCGATGTCTCTGAGAAACCGGGTTGTAGGTGTGCCACAAATCCTCGACAACCCACCTCCTCTGGTTAAAACATTCTCCATCCTCGTGTTCCGCTTTAGTGGCTAGCTTTACCCTGGTTCTGCCCCTCAGAAGGTTTTGGGTTCCCTTAACAGAATAATTCTACTGATTTCAAAGTTAGGTTAATTACATTATATACATTATTGAAATGAACAAGCACCAATTAACAAAGCAATTAATTAACAATGAGTTAATTAAAACCAAAAAGTTACAAAGTATTCATCCTCCATCATTACTCTTTTTGGGTGTTTGGTTGATAGTGCAAAAGCAACTGACGGAAGTATGTTCTTGAGACTGAAGGTGACAAAGAACAGACAGTAAAACTATTTTATTTTCTGTTTTCAGGACTGCCTTATCTTGGTGAAAGCCAAGCAACAAAGATGGAGTCTGTTTACATTAAACAGGAGGAGGTTCTGGAATTGGTACCCATCTGCATTAAAACAGGAGATGCCTGAACTGGAGCCTGTCCACATTAAAGAGGAAGTGACTGCACTGAAGCCAGTCCACATTAAAGAGGAGACTGAACTGGAACCTGTCCACATTAAAGAAGAGTCTACTGATTTGTTATTAAAACATTCAAAGAACACATGCCGGTCAAAGATATCACATCATTGTACTGAATGTGGGAAGAGCTTCAGTAAGTTAGGAGACTAAAAAGACACCAGCGAATTCACACTGGAGATCGACCATACCCCTGCATTGAATGTGGGAAGAGTTTCAGAGTGGTGGGACACCTAAAAACACACCTGCTAATTCACACTGGAGAGAAACCATATCACTGTACTGAATGTGAGAAAAGCTTCAGACGGTTAGAAAACCTAAAAACACACCAGCGAAGTCACACTGGAGAGAAGCTGTATTGCTGCACTGAATGTGGGGAGAGTTTCATTGAGTCAGGAACACTAAAGACACACCTACGAATCCACACTGGAGAGAAGCCACATCACTGTACTGACTGTGGGAAGAGCTTCAGTATTTTAGGAAGCCTAAAGAGACACCAGCAAATTCATACTGGAGACAGACCATACCTGTGCGCTAAATGTGGGAAGAGTTTCATTGACTCAGGAAGGCTAAAAATACACCAGCGAATTCACACTGGAGATCGACCATACCTCTGCACTGACTGTGGGAAGAGTTTCATTGACTCAGGAAACCTAAAATCACACCAACGAATTCATACTGGAGAGAAGCCGTATCACTGTACTGAATGTGGGAAGAGTTTTCATCGGTTACACAATCTTAGCCGGCACCAGAGAACTCACACAGGAGAAAAGCCAACCACTGCTTGAGATCGATTCAGTGGTAAAAATGACCATGTTCTTATAACAGAAGTGACTGTTTTCAAAAACTTGCAAAGTGCAAAAATTGGTCTGAAACAACAAATTACACACATTCTGCTGTGCAGTGTTTCTCTGCCTTGTTTCATAGAAATTTGATGTAAGGTTCGTTTTTTATATTTATGTAAATGGTACAAATTATACTTTTTGTTTTCCAGCTTATTCAAAATGAAAACTTAAATGTATTACATATTCCCAACTTTAATTTAAGTGATAAATCATTGAATCTCTCTGAATGTTCTGTGAATTTCCTGTGTTTAAAGGCTTTTCACATTCTTGCCTGGCCTGAGATGCCTCCATGTGTGACAATCATGATAAGAAACTGTTTTTTTCATGACCCGAAGAGCAGTTGTGACCTCAGATGGATGACCCTTGTTTATGTAGGAGTTGTTTCTACTTAAAGCAGATTTTAATCATAGGTGTGAATCAAAATCAACCCAGCTAAAACTTCTCTTCCATTTTACCTGCTGGTTCCAGTAAAACTGTTCATTGGGTGAAGGTTCACAGTAAAACCCAGTATATTAACCAAAGTGGTCCATGGAGGACCCTGTCCGACATCATCAAAGAGGCAAAAAACGGGTTTCTAATTTTCTCTGGAAAATGAAAAAACCATTCAAATTTTTTTTCTCATGCAAAACTCAGAAAAACAAAAAATACTGCCCTGAACCTCCAGGTGGCACTATCCCAAATGTGAAATGACAGAGGTTGAGACTTAAGACAGTGTGAAAAGTTCAAAACAAAGCTTTTAATTCACCAAAAATCACAAAATAAACCGACATGAATGCCAAACAAAAGGTTTCAAACAGAAAGGAACAAAACACAACTTAAAAAATAAGGCTTCCACCATGGGCGTTACCTTCTTGGAATCAAAAAAAATTAACAAAAAAACCAAAAACACACACAGAATAACACACTTGAGAACAGCTACTCTCCTCCTTCTGGACGCTCACCCACTGGGAATGTGGGCCTCCTTTTATGCCAGGTGGCTGAGTTAAAACAATAATTGATTCATTGATTGCTCCCACCTCCTGTATCAACCTGGGCAGGGAGGAGAATTTAACCCTATCCCTGCCGATATTTCTTTTGGCAGAGCCCTGCTCTGCCACAGTCACTAAGATTGTAAACTCTATCTTTCAATACATTCATTGTTTGAACCTTTTAAAACTGACATTTTCATTGAGACAAATCTTAAATAAATAAAATAAGTTTATTTAATCCATAAACTTCCAAATACATTTTGGATGTTCATTTTTAGATACAATATTCAGTATAGTGGGTTGATGCGGTCAGAGTTTAGTAATGCTGAAACTTCTTGAAACCAGTGCATGAGTCCTTGTACAGTGCCTTGTTCATCGCCCCTTGAACTTTGGAGGCCACATTTCAGGCTTCAAACATAAAGATATGAAACTGTAATTTTTGTGAAGAATCAACAACAAGTGGGACACAATCATGAAGTGGAACGAAATTTATTGGAATTTCAAACTTTTTTTAACAAATAAAAACTGAAAAAATGGGCGTGCAAAATTATTCAAAACAAATTTTGAGACCACCTTTTGCAGTGCGATTACAGCTGTAAAGTCATAGAAATCTCTATCAGTTTTGCACATATTTAGAGAATGAAATTTTGCCCATTCCTCCTTGCCAAAACAGCTCGAGCTGTGAGGTTGGATGGAGAGCATTTGTGAACAGCAGTTTTCAGTTCTTTCCAAAGATTCTCGATTGATTCAGGTCTGGACTTTGACTTGGCCATTCTAACACCTGGATATGTTTTTTGTGACCATTCCATTGTAGATTTTGCTTTAAAGGATCATTGTAATGTTGGTGACAAAAAGATTTCAAAGTCTCAGGTTTTTGCAGACTCCATCAGGTTTTCTTCAAGAATGGTCCTGTATTTTTCCATCCATCTTCCCATCAATTTTAACCATCTTCCCTGTCCCTGCTGAAATGAAAACCAGGCCCAAACCATGATGCTGCCACCACCATGTTTGACAGTTGGTGTGTTCAACTTTTGAGCTGTTTAAGTCCCAAACATAACGATTGTTGCCAAAAAGTTCTATTTTGGTTTCAAAACCACAGCAAAAGTTCCACATGTTTGTTTGTCTCCCAGGTGGCTTATGGCAAACTGTAAAAATGACACTTTTATGGATAGGCAAATGGCTTTCTTCTTTATTACTCTTCCATAAAGGCCAGTTTGTGCAGTATCCTGACTGATTGTTGTCCTATGGACAGAGTCTCCCCCCTCAGCTGTACATCTTTTCATCCAGAGTCATGGGCCTTTGGTCTGTTCAGTCTTCTCAATCAACCCAGCTGAAAACTGTCTTAGGTCTTGGTACCTTTGCAGAGGTCTGACTGTTCCATTTCAATATTATCGCTTGTACAGTGCTCCTTGGGATGTTTAAAAAGGGAAATCTTTTTGTGAAAATCCGACTTTAAACTTCTCCACAACAGTATCTCGACCTGCCTGGTGTGTTCCTTGTTCTTCATGATGGTTCTGGGCTTTAAACGGACCTCTGAGACTATCACAGTGCAGGTTTTATCAAGACTTGATTACACCTGGATTCTATTTATCATCATTAGTCATTTAGGTCAGCATTGGATCATTCAGAGATCCTCACTGAACTTCTTTTGATAAATTTGCTGCACTGAAAGTAAATTCGGGCTGAATAATTTTTAGTAAATTTTTCAGTTTTTTTATTTGTTAAAAAGTTTGAAATATCAATAAATTTCCCCTTCATGATTGTGTCCCATTTTGTTGATTCTTTTGTATGTTCATTTTAGTTTCATATCTTTATGTTTGAAGCCTGAAATGTGGCTGATAAGTTCAAGGGGCTACTTTCACCAGTGCAAGGCACTGTAATCCCTTATACCATACATTTTTGATTGGATTCAAGTCAGGACTTTGACTGGGCCACTCAAGAACATTAATTCTCTTCTTGTTCAACCACTCCAGTGTGGCTTTGGCTTTGTGCTTCGGGTCACTGTCCTGCTGAAATGTGAATTTCCTCCCCAGTTTCAGAGTCTTGGCTGACTCAAACAGGTTTTCCTCAAGGATTCGCCTGTACTTTGCACCATCCATTCTCCCCTCTATCCTGACAAGCTTCCCAGTCCCTGCTGAAGAGAAGCATCCCCATAACATTTTGTGACCTTTCAAACAAATCATTTGCACCTGAGCTGATTTAGGGCTGCAGTAGCAAAGGGGTTGAATGCTTATGCAACTGAGATTCATCTGTTTTTCGCTGTAAATCTTACTTATTTATATTCTATATGCATTTTTTAACTTTATCAATGTGGAGTAGTTTGTGTAGATTCTACATGTAAAGTCTAATTTGAAAGCGTTGTGGAGTACGCTCAGGTGCCAACAAAATGTGAAAACTTTGCAGGGGGGTGAATACTTCTGCAAACTACTGTGTATACATATATACTGTGTAAGATAATCACGGTCCGTGAATGTGTAGCGGAAACTGCAACTTTTAACACAAACCACAACTTTTTATAGTTGCCACAACTTTTAACGTGACTACAATGTTTCTATTACTGTTATGTAATTTCGTTGCAAAATAATGCTGAAAAATAAGCAAACAGAAAAGGAAACTTCACTCTCACATTGTCTTTTGCTAGTGGGGATTGCTATGCCTTGTCATCCTCTCTAGCCAATCAGTGATCTTCTTTCCTGTTGCTATGGTTGCTATCTAATGTGTGTGTCAACAGGGGACTGCTACGATGATGATGTGGATGTGTGATTGACAGGAGACCGAGACTGGAAGGTTGGGACTGACACGCCCCGCAGGCGCGCAGGTTTATTTACATACAGTACATACACAACCCCACGTCACACTGCCAGTAATGGTGGCTCACGTGGGACATACGGCCCGGCGTACAAAAGGCAAAATGAACACTGTACAAAAACTATAAAAACAAAATGGTGCTGTGCAGATGGCTCGGGCTGCTCCACTAACAAATGGAGGTCCCGCTGCTACACGTGTCTGCTATCCCAAAACTAGCTCCTTGTCCCTTGACAGCAGCAGCGCTCTGCGCCCTACGGCTTTTCAGCAGCCGTGATCTGTATAATCAGGACCCTTTTAATCCTGACGCTCTGCTGGGCCACGCCCACCTGCTGATTAGGAGTGCGCAGCTGGTTAACACACACACACACACACACACACAGCTCTTTCCCACAACCAAACACAGCAGGCAGGCTGCTACACACAGAGCATCAGGTTCCCCATTAAAACCAATCCCATTCTTATTTATACAATCCCAACACTCTTACTTACAACAAATAATCATAGATCATAGAAGCCCCCTCCTTATGTCCAGGTCTCCAGCCCTGCTACAATATAAAAAAATATGTGCCCACTGGGAATCTTGTTTGCATTCACAGAACAAAACGTTTGCGTTCATGATCACCGAGTCACTCTGTGCCAATCATTGAAATGATCGATGCAGCAGAATCCGGGGTTGCCACGGCAGCCGCTGCACATTTTCCTCGTATCCTTTCGGGTTTGGTTTTCATAGCAGACCCTGCACCTTTTCTGTGGCCTCCGTTTAGCTTGCGTGGGAGGAATCGAAACGAACGCGTGTAGGGGACCGTCCGCTGCAGGCGTCGCGGGACGTTCTCTTGCGGTGGAAAGCTGCTTCCGGCCCGCATATCCGGCGCTGTGCTTCATAAGCATTTCATCGCAGCACTGTAAGAGGTACTCCAAGTAGGGCTTCTTCCCCTTCCCCATGCGCAGCTGGTACAAGACTCGACCATTCAGCATCATCCGTGCGATGAAGTGGATGCCTAGCTTTTTGAACCAGACCAGAGATTTTCTGCAAGGGTCGTACGTCTCCAAATCCTGATCGCAGGCACCCACCGCTCCCAGCAGCGCACTGTATTTTTCGATGTGGAATGGCTTGCTATAACCCACCCTTGCTCCCCCGGTTAGGACACGGGTCTTTTGAACAAATCCAGCTGCATACTTGGTAGTCAGAATATTTACATCTGCCTTATCCCGCCACCTAACCAGCAGCAAGTCACGGTTTCTAACAAAACACGTCTCTCCTTTGTCGAGTTTTTCTTCTACAGCTTCCTTTGGCACCCCCACATCCGATCGAACACTCCCAGTGACATGTGTCTTCTGGGTAAGCAGGAATGAAGCGAGCCTGTCGGACATGTGCCAACTGCCGACAACAATGTGACGCCCTTGATTTAGCACACGATCTGCCAGACACACAACAATCCTCTCGGATGCGCCCAATTCGCTTGCCCCTGGGTAACGCGAGGCAACATCGTCTTCATCCCGGTCGATGCGTATTTGAAAATCCCATGTGTAACCCCTTAGCCTCTGATCACCGGGACACAGGCAGAACAGTTTCATTCCGGATCGAGTCCTTTTCATTTTGATATATTTCCGCAGGGCGAGCACCTCATTAATGGCGACATGCTGTCCCGGGTCGATCGATTCCATTGACGTCTTTCTGATCATGGACAGGAACGGCTCCAGTCTGGTACGCGGCTGGCCCTTTTGTACCTGATCCGGTTCAGAGAAGCGCAAAAACTTCATGATGCTCAGAAAGCGGTTTCTGCTCATGACTTCTTTACAGAAGACAGGGGGGCCTCGCATTAAAATGCTCTGTGACCAGTAGGCGGCCATGCATGGTAGCTGGTTTATGCCCATCAAGAACACAAGAGCAAGAAAAACGTACATCTCATCAGGTAGCACATCGCGCCACTTCAGTCCGAAGGCCTTCCTCTGTTTATCTGGCTTGCTTGTGAAGTACTCAGCTGCGCGTTTGTTGGTGCAAGTGCAAAGGAAGGAGATCACTTTCTCAGGCAGAAACGCTTGGAAGCATTCCAGTGACGAACTCAAACTTTCCACGGCAGGGTGTATATCTGGATGCTCTGGGGCAAAATCAAACGTTGGGGGACTGTAATCTGTGTACGGTTCTGTAACTGGCACCCAGCCCAGTTCAGAGACCTCTTTAATGTGGACAGGCTCCAGTTCAGAGATCTCTTTAATGTGGACAGGCTCCAGTTCAGAGGCCTCCTCTTTAATGTGGACAGGCTCCAGTTCAGAGATCTCTTTAATGTGGACAGGCTCCAGTTCAGAGATCTCTTTAATGTGGACAGGCTCCAGTTCAGAGATCTCTTTAATGTGGACAGGCTCCAGTTCAGAGATCTCTTTAATGTGGACAGGCTCCAGTTCAGAGATCTCCTTTAATTTGGACAGGCTCCAGTTCAGAGATCTCCTCTTTAATTTGGACAGGCTCCAGTTCAGAGATCTCTTTAATGTGGACAGGCTCCAGTTCAGAGGCCTCCTCTTTAATTTGGACAGCCTCCAGTTCAGGGGCCTCCTCTTTAATTTGGACAGGTATCACATCCAGCACCTCCTCTTTAATGCTATCAGACTGCATCTTTGATCCTTGCCTTGCATGAAGTTTCTTTGTGGTGCCTCCAAAGCAGTGCCTGACCTGTAAGAATAAAGTGTGAATAATTATTCTCTCTGTCATTTTCTCCCTCAAGTTCAGAAGTTCTGGACAAACCAACATGACACCGAATTTGAGAAGTGATACTTAAATTTATGATTATGGAGTTTGATACATGTGGATGAGGTGATAGAACACCCTGTGATTTAACTAAGGGGCAAATGAAAAGAAAAAAGGGTGGCGATTGTGGCAGGATGTAAATCAATGAACCCATAGGGAGTGGACAGTGTGCGGTTTATTTAAAATCTTCTGATTGGTTAGCAGGTAATGTTATGGGTGTGGGGGCAGGCCATTCCCCTTAACTAAAACTTATTAATGAACGAAAACTACTGAAAAATGATCAAGTTTTGCAAATTTTTTGCAGACTGTGCAAGGCTTTCTAGTTTTTCTTCTGGACTGTTTCTGAAACTGCATTATTACCCACGGAAGAAATCGATGTGCCTGAAAGGCAGGGCTCCAGACAAACTTTTTGCCATGGTTTCAATGCGGCCATACTGGTCATGAATACACATATACATATATAACATTGTGTGCATGACTTGTTATTTATTGACTTTTTATTATGAAAAACAGTCAAATATGGGAGTCCAAGGTATTCCTTATGTATACACATATACTGAGCATCAAAAGAAACGTATCACTTATATGTGAGCATCAAAAGAAATGTATCACTTATATTTGAGCATCAAAATAAACTTCTCACTTATATGTATTCCTTACGATGCTACTTTTTAATCAGAGGTTTTGTTGCTTGCACACAACTATCAGACTCCTTTATCCAAGGCGACTGTGTGTTTTATCTAACTTTAATATTTATTCTCAAAGAAATCAAGCTGCAACTTGTAAATTTACTCAAACATTTACACATGTGTAAAGTTTCCATTAGCATGGAAATGCCTATATTTTTGCCTATTTTTTTTCCAGTGTAATGTCTATCTGGGCAGTCTCTTTTTTTTTAATGAGGAAATTGATCATAAGTACAGATTATAATACGCTGGGTCCTGACTCCTGTATTTGTGCTAAACGAGCATGACTGTACAGTACAGGGCTTCTGATTTTCGGTTTTAGCCGATAAAAACCGCTAAAACACCCGATAAAAAAAAAAATTGATGGATAGCCAATAAACACCGGAAAAAACTGGAAAAACTTTATTTCATGATTCATCAATTCACGTTTAACTTTAACCCCTTTTTGGCATTTAAAAAATAAAACCTACTACAAAAATAATAATAAATACATTTCCCAGTGCTGTTGGGCAATGTCCCGCCTTCCTGACTTGTTTCTATCATTGATTCGTTCTGAATACTTTAAACCCGCCCCACAACTACTGAGTGACAGCACATTCCAGCATTTCTATTGACACTGTGCAATGTAGATTTAAAACGAGATTACAATCAGGATGGAGGCTTGTTAGTGGGATTTCAAGCTGTATTACAGTTAAGATACAGAGGATTTAAAACAGAATTGTGGCAAAATGTACAAAAATGCCTCCAGAGAAAACCCCCAGAAGAATGTGCCCGTGACCATAGGGATTTCACTGTGGAAGACAGCAAAGGAAAGAAGGGACAACTTAAGTGTGCAAGTACTGTCCAGTTACGATACATATTGTGACACACACAAAAAAACACTCAAGCATACTAATTTCATACAGTATATCAAAAACGAAAGCCCCTGAAAAAAACAATTTACATAAAACTCGAAAATAGATACAAATAATCACAGAAAGATATAATTAATAAAAACAGAAGCCCTAATTATAATATAGTGTGAGGTCATGTCCGTCCTCCCCTTTATGTACTTTTTTTTTATGTTTTTTACCACACCTTGAAAATCAATTCTCAAAGATTTCAAGCTCAAAATGTTTTTCCTTCTTTTATTCAAGTCAAGGTTGTTATAATAGTAGAAAACACGTGTGGAGGCTTTGAGTAAATTGTTGATGCTATATGCATCAGACTTTTTTTTGCAACATGTCTAAGGCTCTTTTTACACGAGTCAATGCGCTGGCAACATAAATTGTAGCAACATGGGGAGTCCTGACTCACCCCCAGGGGGTTTGACCTGTTACACCACTGCACAACTAACAGGCAACCTGCATTTTACAAATTTCCTTAATCCAAGTAATATCCAATCATATTTAAGAAAAAAAAAAATTGGTTCTGATTTCAGGTCATATAAACAAATACCAAGCATCAGAAAAACTATTTAGTATTACCTCAATTAAATAATTGAACAACTAATAATTATAATAAAAAGGTAAACGTTTACAAATAAAAAAATAAACCAAATATTTCAATTTAACGTGCAGGGCTACACGTAGATAAAAAATGACGATAATTCTATTTCTTTAAATGCTGTAAAATACCTACTGTTAATGCTGTTCCCGTGCCATTAACACCTAGAATCCCACTGAGTTCAGAGAGTTTTCCTTGATGCTCATCTTGATAAAATTCTAAAAGAACATCCCTCGGATCCCAGAGGAATTTGTGCTTACAAACAGGACAAACCTTGTTATTACAAAAAAGCAGCATATATATATATATATATATATAAAATCAGTCATAATAAAAAACGGCCTTTTATGGTTATATTATCGCAGTGACTGCGGAGTAAAATCCCAGAAAAGGTAACAAAATAACATAATATGGACATTTTTATTCCCCTTTATTATTATTACTATTAAAGATTATTATTATTATTGCTGGCTTTTATACAAAGGTATTTTAAATACTAAGAAGGGACACCTGAAAAAAAGGTGCAGTTCATACGTAATTTCGATAGTTGGACAAAGATTTTAAAAGTTTTAAAAAAAAAGCGTTAAAAGTAAAACTCCCAGCATTGGTTGTTACAAAATAGTCCACTAAAAAATGACAATTAATAAAAAAAACTCTTATGAGAAGCATAAATCAATTGTCCAGGTAATTGCGGCTTTCGTTTCCATGTCAAAATTGTTTTGATTATGTTATGCAGAATCAGATACCACACCTTGAGCTACTTCACCCAATGTTTTCCTTCTTTATGAAAGTCAAGGTTGTTATAATAGTAGGGCTGTTAAACACTAGTGGAGGCTTTGCGACTAAATTGTTGATGCTCATAAAAGCACTAGAAATTGAAAAATGCAACAAGGGCTAAGACTTTTGCACAGGAGTGTATCTATAGACACACATACATACATTTCCCCTTCTCTTGGCTTAGTGGTGTTTTTGAAAATTGTACTTTCAGTAAATTGCGCCACTTATTTCAAATGCACAATATTTGATGACTTGTGATAGAACAAATTGTTTTATGTTGCTAGCTAATTACAGTGCACAGTTGATTGTGTTTCACACACAGCATGTATCAGTTCGGTGAATGCTGTATATACAGCAACAAGGAATACGTTGTTAGTGCAGATTTGTGATTGACTCTGTCATACCTCAGCAGCAGTATTAACAGATCTAGTCTTCCAACGCAGATGCCACTTTTACATTTTGTTATCCTTTTTAAAATAACGTTTACTTTTACTTCAGAAGCAAGAGCCACATTTGTGTTTTGCAAATAAAAGTGCATTGTCAAAATAATACTGTTATTTATTCCTGAAAACCGTCACATTCTGAGTGGAACACCCAAGAAAATTTTTTAATTTGTTTTGTTATCCTGATCCACGAGAATGCTCTGGCACTGAACCGAAAGCAATGTTTACTTGGATGATCCCGTGGTTTACGCACTTTTACTAAACTAGTTCAGCTGTTTTGTTCCAAATAAAAGTGCATTGTCAAAATAATACTGTTATTTATTCCTGAAAACCGTCACATTCTGAGTGAAACACGGTAAGAAAATTAATTTGAACTTTGAAAGTCCCAGGAAAAAGTTTATTTTTGTAAATAATAATGATCCATATAAAATGAGAATGCAGGGTCAATTGCACTGAACCGGATATATATATATATATATATAATATATATATGATCCGTATATATAATACTGCAGTAACAGTAAAATAAAATGACTAGACTACAATACTGTTAACTACTAATAGTGAAGGAGGGTGTCGGCATTACAGTCATGCATGGGTACGGCCCTGAAGTTAGTCCCCAGCAACATTAAGGAAAAAGGGTCTCAATGACATTAAGGAAAAAACAACGATATTGCCCAACGATATTAAGGATAACAAGTGCAACACTAACTTAAATTCTAAACCTTGCTATGGACTAAGAATTTTAGGAGTGTCAACCTGTCAATCAAGTGCTGTGGAATAGTGGAAGAACACAGTCCATATTAATGAAATAATTTCCCTGCGTCCCATAATGTATATATATAGTTTATTTTGCTGAAATAATATGTGATATTTGTATAAATACACACACACACAAAGCACACTCACAAGTTAAACCCTTAACTACTAATAATTTAAGGAAGGTGTTAACCAACATTAATCATTCATGCATATAGAGTCTATAGTATGTGATAGTATATTTATATATACACACATTTGAGACACGACACACACACACACACACACCACACAAGTGCAAAACACACACATTAAGGAAAACACAACGACATTAAGGAGAAAACACAGTGCAACATTAATTTCAAACCAGAATTGGGGTTGGTCCTCCTATCAGTGATAGGAAAACTTTTTCCAATGTATCACCCATAGGAGGAACAACCTTTCAATCACTTGTGTGTTTTGCACTTCAGGGCCACCGTGGAACTGTGTGGGCACGGGCAGGGGGGGAGGGCAAGGGCAGGGCACAGTCCATAATTTGAAGGGACTCCACACTGGTGGTTCTCAGGGGCGAGCAGGGATATTGAGGAGTGGGGACACGGTGGGTAGAATGTGAGTTAAGTGTTATTTTACGCAGTAGGACCTGGGGGCACATTGAAAAATAAAATAAACTGCTCTTCTCAGAGAGTGATTATCTATGATACTTCTTCGGAATACCACCCCTTCCCTGTTTTGTACTTGTTGTGGTCCAATGAGAACTGTTTTCGAAACAGCCCGTGTGTGTTGAGTGTCAAAAACCAACTTTGCTAGTTTATTTCATGGCATTGCACTTGGCTGAGTATTTTATAGGCAGTCCGTGTGCCCTGATAGGGAGTATTTTACCATGCATATATATCTTAAATAAAAAATGTATATATTACGTGCACACATATAAATGTTAGAGACGAATTAATATTTATGTATAAATGTCGGCCTATTTGTAACATTGTAAAAAATGATTATTACCTCATAATATCGTAAAATACATACATTACTGTTACAAATATTTCAAATGTTCTGATTCAGAGCCACCCCGCCTTGCGCCGTGTCTGGGTCCCTGTAAAAGGATGAAGCGGTTCTGATAATGAAAGAATGATTCAGAGCTCCCTTCAGTTCCTGTTTGGTAACAACAACAACGTTTGATCCTTAGTACCGTACTAAAGCTGGGGATCAACTAGTCTCCAACTTTGTTCCGCTTGTGTTTTAAAAGGAATTGGTATTAACTTAGTAAGCAGCAGGGGATGATGATCCCGAGATAGTACCGTACTAGCTAGTACGCAGCTCCGTACTAACTCTGCAAGTTCGTTGCAATTGACCCGCAGAGACTGCAACTGAGGGGGATGTGAATACAAACAACCGCGCCGGCACTGCCACGCCGCTTCCGAAATATAACACATATCAAAACAATGCGCTCCTACCCACAACAACACGACCTTTTCAGAGCAAAACCACAAGACACGTTTCTGTAGTTTTAAAACACATTGTACAACTCAATGCAGACTCGCTTACCTCCTGTCTCCTCTCCCACAGTGTCTGAACGGGTCTGCCTTCCACAGGACGGGGAGGCGCTGCGGGACGAGGAATATACCAATCGCAGAATACAGTGGCTGCGTTCACGATACGCAGACTTTAAGTCTGCACAGATTTTGCAGAAAACCTGTCCTTCCAAATTCATCGTCTATGTGAACTCACCCGGAAAAGACGTCACCAGGTCACGCATCCACGGGTTTAAAACTAGTCTGCAGAGCCGCGCAGCTTCTCAAGAGGTCCTGCGCTGGAGCAGCCGCGGCTCAAAACAAGAGAGGAGAGCTGGCTGACAAAGAAGTGTGTAGACAAGCAGATCCAATCCTCACTCCATGTGCGACTGCCACCGAGTCAGGGGGTGTGAATCGCCTTCGAGTAGTCTTCTTCTTCTGGTTAATCTATAGGGCGCATTCCATCTATTATTTTAGATGATTAGCGCCCTCTATCTGTAGTCCTTTGTCTTTGTTTTATTTTTCTGTCATCTTTATTATAACTTCCCTTCTTTTCCTGTTTCCTTTATATATTTCGTCAGTATCTTTTCTCTATTCAGTCTCCCGTCCTCTTTCCCTTTTCCCAGCAAGTTCTTTATATTGACTTCATGTACCTCCATTTCCCTCAGCCTCCTCTCCATTTTCCTTCTCTGCTCCTCATATTTCTTACACTTTAATAAATAATGTCTCACTGTTTCAGCTACTTTACATTTTTCACACTTTCCATCTTCATGTTTCCCCAGTCTTAAAAGATGTTCATTTAAAGAACTATGCCCAATCCTTAACCTATCCAACGCTCTTTCCTCTTTCCTTCCCAACTCTTTGTTCACCCAACTGTTGTTCACCTCTTTCTGGATATTATGATAAAACCTTCCTTTTATGCTTTCATCCCATCTCTCCTGCCATTCTTTTACTATCATTTTTTCACATAGCCTCCCATTTCCTGCGATCCCAGATGAGTCACCACATCAATTTCCTCTCTTTTTAACCCATTTTTTGCTGCCAGATCTACCATCTCGTTGCCCAGAATGCCAGAGTGACCAGGAATCCAAACTAAAATCACTTTGATCCCCATTATTGTACATTCCTTATATTGTTGCATTATTTCAACCATGATATCTCTTCTATCATTAAACTCCCCTTTTAATGCAATAAGAACACTCAATGAATCTGAAAATATGACCGTTTTTAGGCTTTATTTCAGCTATTTTAACTATTGCAAATAGTATAGCTACCATTTCTGCAACATATACCGATAAATGGTCAGATATCCTCGCTATTTTACAGATATCTAATTCTGGGATATAATATGCCATTGCCACTCTTCCTGTTTTTGGATCCTTGGATCCATCTGTATATATATACATAGTGCCTTGCCTTCGAGTCATGCCATTAATTATCTTATAATACAAATTAAAATGATTTGACTCTTTTTCCTCACAGTTATTATACTTTTCAAATATTCAGATATTTATTCTAAAGGTTTAAACATGTAAAAAAAAAAAATAATGCTAAACGGTTGAAATGAACCTGAAACCGCTCTGTTATTTTCAGCAGGTGTAATTGGTTATTGATGAAAGGTTATCAGGGACAGGGAATAACCTACTTTGAATTAAGGAGAATAAATCAGCTTTAATAACAGGTAGTTGAAGTGAGATATGTGACCACATGTGCAAGTATTTGAACTATGTTTTGTCCCAGATCAAAATACAGTACTGTCTAACAACCCCTTTGTGAGAGTGCGGGGGGGAATCCTGCCCGTTATAATACTCATCAATGTGTCTCACATCACAAAACATACGTTTATATGATCTCTTTATAGCAGGGACTGTTTCTACTGTACATTTTCTGATCATGCTGTAAATTATGAAGCTGGTGGAGCACAAAGGTTACTTCGGTGAACGCAGCCAAACTGTTCAGTGCGGTCTGGCAATTCATCCAATATAGACCGCAAAGGAAACTATGAGATCAGAGATGTTTTACCTAAACATTACTAAGACTTTCAATTGTAACATCGCCTCGCCTTTGCGAATTAAATAGATTCTGACAGAAGTATCAAAAGCAGTGGCTGTGTTCTGAAAATCTGTGCTACATAGAAACAGAAATCGGAATTATTTGCACAAACTGCGCATGCGCGATGCAGTTTTTTTTTTGTGACACGCCCACAGGATTTGACCTGCCGTTTTCGGTGCAAAGCATCAATTTTGTGTAAATTGATTAACTTATACTTTATTATCTACATTTGGTTTTATACGTGATATTATATATTGACCTAAATGTAATTATATGTTATTTCGATTTGTAGTGTGTTACCCTACGTCACCATTTAATGCAAATACGGTTAGAATTGATCATTTTGAGATTTTTGAGTTGACATTAAGTTAATTTGAGTAGACTTTCAAAGTTATAGCTAGCTATTTTTTGTTATATACGTTTTGTAAACCTATTTATTTGTTCTTTAACAATAACGATGCTGATAAATCGAATGGTTAATTGTATATAAGTTGCCAATCCCTCAAACTGTTCAGAGGTTCAAACCCTTTTCTTAACTCTGCATATCTGTGTGGGGTGTGAGGATCCATCGCGATTATCTGCGGCTTCATTAATGTCCTCAACATGATACCTGAAAATATGTCGTTTTTAACCCTTTAAAGCCCATTTGGATTGCGAGCCCAAAACAGTCTGCTCTGTGAATAAACTGTTTGTAATTCTTTAAAGCACAGACAGAGAGGATGAATGAAGTCTTTAATTTAAGGCATGTTTTACACGTGATTAATTTCCATTATGAACTATGCATCAGCTGCAGAGTCACTTACAACTACGTCTCACCCGAAAGACGGAGCACAAGGAGGTGAAGTGACTTGCTCAGGGTCACACAATGAGTCAGTGGCTGAGGTGGGATTTGAACCGAGAACTTCCTGGTTACAAGCCCTTTTCTTTAACCACGGGACCACACAGCCTCCTAAAATCTACAATGTAATAAACATAAATATGAAAAGATAGACTGCATATGTATATTTATCATGGCGGTGCGGCCTGATTGTGTGTCCCTCGTGTTGCAGGTCATGGGCAATACTCGCCTAGTTTACCTGTGAAAAGACAAACAAATGAAACAAACTAAAACATTCAAAATGAATTCCCCAAATCAAATTATTCCTTCATTGTAGGAGGCTGTGTGGTCCAGTGGTTAAAGAAAAGGGCTTGTAACCAGGAGGTCCCCGGTTCAAATCCCACCTCAGCCACTGACTCATTGTGTGACCCTGAGCAAGTCACTTAACCTCCTTGTGCTCCATCTTTCAGCTGAGACGTAATTGTAAGTGACTCTGCAGCTGATGCATAGTTCACACACCCTAGTCTCTGTAAGTCGCCTTGGATAAAGGCGTCTGCTAAATAAACTAATAATAATGATTGGAATGGAACAAGGGCTCCTGTATAGTCCAGGCTATTAGGATTCCCTAGACAAGCTCCAATACATGAAATGCAACAGCATTGTATACCAGACTAGTAAATGGAAGAGCACAGTGGATTGCACTTGTTTGTGTACAGGTGGTTGTAGCTAATCTATATTTTACAGACACTGAAGCAGCACCCCAGACACAGTTTCTTACAAAACAGCAACACTTTATTTCACAAGGCAAATCTTGTTTTTATTTACTGATTCATATTTATTAATACAGTCTTCGTGTCCATGCTGCTGCCGGCCTTGTTGAATGCATGAACGAGTTTCACTGTTTAGGAAAGTAAACACAATCTAGGAAGGAAGGAGCGACAGGGCTGTAGACTAAACTCAAAAAAGGCTAAGCGGTGGAAGGTTCATTATGACATCACAGAGGACATCACATTATGACATCACAAACCGTCTTATTGAAGCCAGCGCCACCTAGTGATCTGTCACTTTGGATTTCCTAATGTTTTGCTGGCAATACTCTAGCTGTGCACTAGATGGTGCTGGCGCTTAATATAAAGGTTGGCTGACCAAGTCTACCTCGCTTATGTCAATGGCAGGAAACTAGGAGCGCCTGGTCAAAGCACTGTACAAGGCTTGATATTTGAGAAGCTGCAATAAGAAGAACTCAGAATGATTGCAAACTGTGCCAGTGGCAACAAGTAAACAGCTTTGAGCCTCCAGCCCACTGTCTTATTATCAAGGACTGACATTGCAGATTGCACAGCATGGGAAAAGCATTAGCAATGTTTCGCCATTTTAACAGGTTTCTTTCTATTTGAATGAGTATCTGCTGACTTAAAAGCTGCTGAAAGGCATTACTTGGAAGATCTGAGTAACCACACAGCTCTGACTCTCTATATCATTAAACGCATACACAGTAATGTGTAGATTTCCTAGAACACCTCATTGCTTCTGTAGCTTATTGGACTCCAAGCTTGCCAACTGTACAAAAAGAAAGTCTGTGGATACAACTTCAGGAACAATGGAATCAAATTACACCACAAATCCAAAAAGATGCCAAGCTGTTACTGATGCCAAAGGTGGCCATGCTAAATATTAGAATGTAAGATACCTTCAGACATCGCTGTGGTTTTAGTTTTGAATTAGCTTCATGTCAGATGAGTTTGCAGTAAATGAAAGATGTTTTGTGTGCAAAACCCATTGAGGAGTTTTAATACACGTGCACACGACTGATACGGCTCCTTGCAGGTGGTTTCTCTGAGGATCAGCAAATAAAACAGCAAACGACACAAACATATTTGTTAATACTTATGGTGCTTTACAGCTTTAAAATAACTGGAATGTTACACTTTTTTTAATACAAAACATGAAACTGAAACTACAGCTCTGGCCAAAAGTTTTGCATTACCCTATAGAATGAACTCTTTCTGCTTCATAAAGTCGAATAAAAACAGCTGAATAATGTCACGTTAACATATTGAATCACACAGCACTTTGTAGTTTTCCATATGCTTAATGAAAAACTGAAAACAACTGAGAAATGTGACATTTCGACATCTAACATGAAATACTACTGTACTACTATTATGGTAGACTTTTGCAATATCATTTTGCTTGATTACATGATGTTAAATAAAATATATAAATGATCTTCCTATATATATAAATTATCTTCCTATATATATAAATTATGTCTCAATCCAAAAATTCTAGTTGACACAAAACTTTTAGCCACAGCTGTACAATAAAAAATACTGGATAGGCAGCTTGGCAGGTTTACCAGGGAGCAGCGGTTTAATCCTCTTCAATATTAACTGTCATTGCTTTGATCCAGAACGTTTCCCTTACTGTGGTGTTTGGAATCATTCACAGTGGTTCTGTTGCTCCAGTAAAGTTATCAGAATCTTTCTTTAAATCTACTTTGAGCTTGTCTGGAGAATTCGAAACCACAAAACTGAACAGCCTTCCTCATGCCTTTCAAATCATGTGACAGTGCGACCTCTCACCTCTGCCAGCCCCGCCCACTATGCAGGTACACAGACAGAGAGAGCAGGTGAAAGGTCATAATGTCACATGCTTTCAATACTGAAGCAGCACAAGCACTCTGACTGATTGCAAACACCTCGAAAGTCACAGGGATAATAAAAGCAATCAAAGGACATTTGAAGCTACTAATTCTTAAATCTATAGTGATGTATTTAAAGAAGTTCTAACTTAAGACTTTAAAATCCATTCTCTCACTTATCATTAGCTTTATTAACATGATCGCTGGCCCCTCCCTTTAAAAGGTGCGCTGACCATCTTTAAAATCCATTCTCTCACCTCTTATTAGCTTTATTAACATGATCACTGCTCACCAATTTAAATGAGCTTTAACCAGCCTTTAAAATATATTTATTTCCTCTTACACAGGACCCCTTTATTGTGCTGAGAATATCGCGGATATTCTCTTTAAATACTATGTATGTATTTGAAATATCTGCATGGCTGGTGTTTCATTTTAAATACAACACTATTGATAAACTGCTGCATCCTGGTCCCTTTGCTGTAGGTCACATGGTCCACTGGAGTGAGTTTAAGGATTTGTGGGTGTGGATTACAGAAAGGGGCGGTCCCTGGTTGGGATGTGGGCGTGGTCTGGGTTGCAGGAACTTGGCAATAACACAGAGGCAAAATATTTACAGTGTATGAAAAATAAGATACAGAAAAAAGGCCACGATTGTATCTATCTATCTTTCACTTCCTCCCTTCTTTCTTTCCTTCTCCCCTCTCACCTTTTCTTAATACCACATTCACCTGTTTCTTCCACTTCTCCCCTCTTGTTGTTTAACCCTTCCTCCTCCCTCCTTTCCCCTCCCCCTTTAAACACCATCTCTTTTTCTCACTCATATCTCCTTCTCCCCTCCATACCTTTCCAACCCACCCCCCCTCCCCCTCACTTCTCCCGCCTCTCTTCTCCCTCTCCTCCCCTTCCTCCTGCTTCTTCTTTCCCTACTCCCCCTCCCTCTTTCTCCCTCTCCCTTCCTTTCCAATCCACTCCCCCTCTCTCCTCCTCACTCTCTCTTCTCCCTCTTCTCCTCCTTCTCCTTCCTCCTCCTCACTCTCCCTCTTCTCCTCCTCATTCTCTCTTCTCCCTCTTCTCCTCCTCCTCTCTCTCTCCCTCTTCTCCTCCTCTCTCTTCCTTCTCCCTCTCCTCCTCCTCCCTCC